>VZTD01010890.1:495194-568418 GCA_013397725.1 Rhagologus leucostigma | reverse complement strand
CCGGCCGCGCGGTGATGTCTGGCTGAGCCCTGGCGGCTGCTCCTGGCTGCCCACCTCCCCTCTGCCACATCCCTGCGATATTCTGCCGCCCCGAGTTTCACAGAATCACAGAATCAATTAGGTTGGAAAACACCTCTGAGATCATTGAGTCCAACCTATGACCGAACACCACCACATCAAGAAGACCATGGCACCAAGTGCCGCATCCAGTCCTTCCTTAAACACCTCCACGGACGCTGACTACACCACCTCCTTGGACTCATTCCAATGTCTGATCACCCTTTCTGTGAAGAAACTTTTCTTAATGTCCAGACTGAATCTCCCCTGGCACAGCTTGAGGTTATGCCCTCTTGTTTCGTCACTGGTTGCCTGGAAGAAGAAGCTGATTCCCACCTGGCTGCACCCTCCTTTCAGGCAGTTGTAGAGAGTGATAACGTCACCCCTGAGCCTCCTTTTCTCCAGGCTAAACACCCCCAGCTCCCTCAGCTGCTCCTTGTAGGACTAGTGCTCCAGACCCTTCACCAGCTCTGTTGCCCTTCTTTGGATACTGGAATGTCATTCCTGAATTGAGTGGCCCAGAACTGGACACTGGATTCAAGGTTCAATCTTGCCGATATTGAGTACACGGAGACGATCACTTCCCTGTCCTGCTGGCTAGTGATACAAGCCAGAATGCCGCTGGCCTTCTTTGCCACCTGAGCACACAGTTCTTTTGATTTACTACAAAGGGCAGTGAGAACACAGAGTGATGACTTCCACACCTGGTTTGCCATGGATTTCTCACACTGTGCCATTCCATGCCAACCTCCATCAGCCACACACCAGAGCTGGCAACACCAGCAGGTCAAATCTGAGGGGCAAGAAATGTTTTAAAAGATATATTTTAAGAAACATTTTACTGCAATACCCAACATACTCTGTCAGGCTATAAAGACTCTTCAGAGAGATATGTGCCTCTGTGAAGGTGGGTTGACTACCATGTATCTCCATGTCCTGTGTTTCCTTCCATTTTGTGAAGGCACAGCCCCAAAGAGAGTGGGTTCATCCAGCTGCCAGTTTGAGGACAAGACTGAAACTTTGTGCACTTTTGACTTTGCTGGTGTCTTTTTTTCTCCTCTTAAAATTTTCCACTGTGTGATTTTAGAAAAAACCTCTCTATTCAGTTCAGTCATCATATTTGGGATGAGACTGTACCTTTAAGGCCATGAACAGAGTGGAACTTTGCCTGCAGAGGTGACCTCACTGGCTCTGCGTGGATTTTCATCCTCGGAACCCTTGCTCAGGTGACAGCAAGGGAGACAGCTGATGTTTAAGACAGAAAGTCTGTAGTTGTGTTGTACCCATGTCCACATACAGTACGGGTGGTCTGTACTCAGCAGCAGAGCAAGAACTGTGCACTCTACAGGACTGCTCCTACTGAGCCACGCTACTTGCTGATGCAGCCAAAACCTGAACCTAGGATGAATTCCAGACGCTGGACTTTGCCTTGCCTCATCTGCAGAGCCTATTGTGCTAGGAAATCTTGATACAGGAAAACTAGAAGGCTACTGTGGAAAGCAGAAGTGTTGGTTTCAAAAAGCAATACACCAATAACAACAGTAGCATACTTTGAAATTTCATGAGACAAAAAAAACCCTGCAAATGACCAGCCAGAAGGTAAAAAAAAGTCTGTATTTGTGATATTGGTCCTGTCTCCTACTTTACACTATTGTATGCAGTCTGACCGCACTGTGCTAAAGTCCTGCTTATAGTGATAGTTTGAGCAGGGTACTCTGTCACACTGTAAAGTAAAACTCAGATGCCTGACAAGTTGCCATCAGCTTATTGACAGTTGGTTTGGAAATGCACATGGTGGAAGGTTTTACTTATACCTGCAGTCTGTTTTCCTTCTCCATCCTGTACCTGTGTAATGTGCCTGTGTTTGCTTCTCCTCCACTATTCACTGGTGGATGATGAAACTAACACAGTGTTAAAGTGGGCTGAAGAATGGACATGTCTTCTAGTATTCTTAGAAAGATTAATATGGCCAGGGTGCCTTTGGGCATAAGGCACCTTTGGGAGAGCCCCTGGATCAGTTAATTGGTTTTTGAAGCACTTGGAAATTAGGTTTATGAAGCACTATGGGACTAGGCACTGAAAAAAAACATATCTTATCTCTTGATTAATATTCTAGAGGGATTTAATCAATCCCAGTGGTTTATGGCCATACTTTTTCAAGTAAAATAAGATGGAAAGGAGCAGTGATGAAATTCAGATGGGAATATTGTCCAAAGTTTGGTGCTCTTTAGTACTCTAAAATTAACTGACCTGCCCACACCACTTAGAAGTTCTGAATTACTGCTTTGAGATGTTTTATATATAGTTTTTCAGTGTGCCTGCAGCTTGGGCAGCACATTATGCACTTTAAATATACAATAGCAGCAGCCAAAGGTCATAGAAAAAATTTATTCAACAGTAAATGACAGTTGTGGTAAATGCATAAAATGTGTTTGTTCTGCACAGAATCATATAGGTCACTTTGTAGGCAAAGCCATTTCACTAAGCCAAAAGTAAGAAAAGTTAATGCTTCTCCTGTTTCTGTGAAAAATCTTCTACTAATCAAAGTACTGGAAATTATTTTTTTCTTATCTCTGAGATTCAAGGCATGTACGAAAATTTTTCTTTTTCAATTCATCTGCTTGAAGAAACAAACTCGCTGGTTTTGAGATGCAAATTTTAGGCAATGTTTTGGTTAAGATTATCCACTTGATATATCATTTACCATTACACAGTTTTCCTTAGGTCCGGTTGCAACCAGTGGTAGGATATTTACTTGCAAGTGTTGAGGAACCTATCTGCATGTTAAGGTGTTGTTCAAACACAGATACAATAAGTTCGACTTCTGTGCTACTTTCTTTTTATATACATGCAGGTTGACGCTATTCTTTCCTGGCCCTTCAGCACGTGAAAATGTTGTCACAGTAATTTACTGCACATAACACTTGGAAATATTCGTGGGGAGGGTTCTTCATATACCTACTGAATGTATGCTCTGAGTTTACTCAGGTTTGGGACCTGGGAAAGGGTGGGGAAAAGTTGTCTCAGTGATGGTTTTTGCAGAAGCCTTTTGTTACTCTGAGTCTCAAAGCTATTTTGACAGATGTTTGAGTTAGCAGGTTTCAAATTCTTTTGTTTAGGGCATAAAACAAAGAGGGTGGAACTGGTTATGTCACTTACAACCCACTGGACGAACAGCCAGTTTAGTGCGGAGGTAACACTACTGTGGCATCCGAGGACAGCCTTTATAACTTGTCAAATAAAGGTGTTTTTGCTTATAGCTGCCAGTCTTTGTTACAGTTTTAAATGTGAGAGAGTGGATGAAAAGAAGATGCTCAAATGCATGGAGTTCTGCTGTGGAATTATGTGTCAGGGTTCGAGAGGAAGCCAGCAAGGGAACATCGTGGGGGTCCCCTACTACTGACTGCTCTATCAAGCTGAGAAAATGGGTCAAGCCTTCTTTAAACAACTAGAAGAAGTTTCATGATTACAGGGCCTTCAGCATGGGAGCACTAGAACAGGCTGACCAAATATGTGGCATAAAAATTCTTGGAATTTCTCCAAACACCTAAACAAATCCCTGTGCAACCTGATCTAACTTGGATCCTAGCTCTGTTTTGAGCGGGAGTCAGTCTGACTTGACCTTCTGGGGTGCCTTCTAATATTTTCCTATGATTCTGAAATTTTAATAGAGAGTTGCTTGTGGATTAATATGTGGTCTGCTTTTTAAATGTTAAAGTCTGCATTTCTCTGTTAAAAATTTGAGGCACAGACAGTAAAATAAAGACTTGCCTATTTCCCAGGGGTTCTGTAGGATTAAATAATTTCCTTAAAAAAAAATAGAAAGAAAGAAAATAACGAGTTCCAAGTCTCTATTTTGCTATAGAAACAATCACTAATTAAATTTTACGTGTTTTGTTATTGTTATATACTTCATGCGTGAAATAAATTGCATAAATTGTTGTAAAAGGTCAATAGAAGAGCATGAAACGAAACCTAGAAGACTTTTCACCTAGAAACCTTTTCTTACACTTTATTCTAGCTTCGTATTTTCAAACAATTCAAAATATCAGCTTCACGCTTTTTATCCATATACAGCATGCAAATAATTAGGTTTATAACTCATGTTTTCCTTTCCCATACTATATACTCTTCTCATTGTATTTGCATTAGAAAGCGCCTAGATAAAACTTTGAAGGTGCCTAGAAAACATGCTGCTTTTGATTTTTCACAAGTCCCTACAGTGCTTCTGAAACATCCCGCTCCTCAAGGTGCCACACAGGGCTATGTACTGGAAAGAAAATGTGAGCTTGCTTAACATTTTTCTCCCTACAGGTCTCTGTATAAAGAAGTCAGAATTCTGCTTCTGTGCCTACTTAAAGCACTAAGCTATCCTAGAATCATAGGTTCACAGAGTAGTTTAGACTGCAAGAGACCTTTGAAGTCCACCTCATCCAACCCCCCTGCCACGGGCAGTGATATCTTCAACTAGATCAGGTTGCTCAGGGCCCTTTCCAACCTGGCCTTAATCTATCCAGGCATAGGACATCCACCACCTCCCTGAGCAACCTGTTCCAGTGTTTTACCATCTTCATTGTAAAGAAATTTGTCCTTATATCCAGTCTGAATCTACCCTCGTTTAGTTTAAAATAATTTCCTTTTGTCCTATCAAAACAGACCCTACTAAAAAAGTCTCTCCTTATCTCTCTTACATCCTTGATTTGAATTATTAGTAGTCAAGTTTATTACTTGCTGTGTTGGGTTTGTGCCTTGACCCTGTGATCTTGGAGATCTGTGGAGCATTTGCTGTGATAAGATTCCTTCTGCTGTGACTCTGGTGACTGTCAAAAAAAGCAGCAGTGGCAGGGCTGCTTTTCTACTGTCATGGCTCACTCATTTTGTCCTCCTTCCCTCTTCTGGGTTCTTTTTGTATCCTCTTTCCTCCTCTCCTAGCTCTTAAAAGTCTCCAAAGGAATCAATTTTTACACCCTGAAGGAAATGGTAATGAATTTGCCATAGTAACTACCTGTCCAGGTGCACTCTTCTGTTGACTCCCTTCTGTCTTGAATGGTGACACTTGTTACTGTGTCCGAAATAATTGTGCTCCTGTCTTCTGGGCCTTCCTAATGAAATGCTGGAACACCAACTTCTGTAGAAGCCATAGAAGTAAATATCCATCTATTTGCAGAAGGGAGTTTGGTTATTCAAATAGTGCAACATTTTGGGGTAGTACAGTGTGAAAGAAGGAAGAGGTTCACTTTACTGTGAACTAGTCTAAAGGCCCTTGAGGGTCTGTGCTACACATGGAAAGACCTGAGGAACTTCGCAATTGTAACCAGTTGTAACAGCAGCCGCAGTGTTGCAAGATGCAGAGGTATAAAGCTAGGTGAAAGTGCCTGTGCTGGTTTAAAAGCTTGTCATATTGAATGAGGCACTTTTGCTGTTACTACTGCTCTTGGCTTCACAACTCAGTTCCCTTCCAATTGTGGCACTCACTGGCCTGTTAATGAATGGATTCATTAGATTTCATCACTATGGCACAGCAGAGTATTTACTGCTCTCAGCTTCAGTTTACTGCTGGATTATGGTGTTGATTTGGTATGTGGAGGAGTCAGACAAGCTGCATATGTGACAAAATGTGATCCAGGTGATATCTGCCCCTTTTCTGGCAGGAGAATGTTAAATCAGTTCAAGGTGCCCTGTGTAAAGGTCACCATGAGAACCTAAATGGCCTGTTGTTACTGCAGAATACACACCACCACGGCTGAATTGCCTTGAATCATTCTATGGCTTGATAACAAGGTTTTACAGAAATATACAAAATTTCTTCTGTGTCTGTGTTCAGCTTTTGGCTTCCCAGGGCACTGATCTTTCCCATATTGCAAGTACTGCAAGTACATATTCTTCTTGTTGTTCTTGCACCAAAGACTGGGGTGCCAATGTGGAAAACAAGGAGAATGGAGCAGACTAATGTACGCGTGGAAATTCTCTAGATGTTAGAGCATAGCTGATATCAAAATATGTGCCTCTCGAGAAATCAATAAACTTCAGTTTAGTCATGCTGCAGCTGCCTTAAGATGAGCATCCTGACCATTATTGCTTTCCTCAAAGCTGCACTGGAATGCTCTGAAGCCTACAAATATTCTAGCTTTTTCATGCTACAGGAGCAATAGAAAAGAGGGGGGGTTTTCTGTGCTTATTTGCACAGACTTAAATTGTACTGCCTGTCAAATACCCCTCTTTATTGACACTGAGTCACAGTTAGCCAGCATGTATTCTTGGAATTTCACAGAATAGTTTTGTTGCTGTGATTATCACTATTGTATGCATTTTGGCTATTTGTCTGCTCCTAGCTGCTTATTCTTTAAGATTTTCTGTTGCAGCTGGAAGAGATTTAGTATATGTAGACAGAAGCAGGAAACCATTGCAATTCTCTTGGTGAACAAGACATAGTGGTTTTAACTTTTGAAAACAAGTTAAAAATAGGCACTGCTGTTATGGACATTTGTGTTTGTTGTGTGATTACATCGTAACGCAAAATATGAAGCTTATTTTTTTAATAGTTTCCTGTTGTGAATTTTATTTTCTCAGAAATGAGAGGCTAATAATTCTCAGTGGGATTTTTGTGGTCAGATGTAAGAAATAAGTATTTGCTCAAGAAATTTACAATGTCTGTTTCAATTTTTTTCCTATTCAGGATAATTCTGTTGTTGAAGGTTTCTTGCTCCTTTATTTCTTTTTATTCTTTTTATTATACAGAGAAATTAGAATACTTGGCCTTAGCACCATTTGTCCCGGATTGTTTGAAACACTTTATGAACAATATTTCTGTTAATCCTCACAGAGTCTGAAGTGCAGAGTCTTTCTGACTTATCTGAGGTCATTGTAGTAGACATGAAGTTCTCTGATTTCTCAGCCCTGTGTCCTGGCCTCAAGACTACAACATTACAAAGCCAGACTGTAGTATTCCATAAGTCTACATTCTTCTTTCAGATGATGAGCTAACTAGTTCTTTGTCTGTGCAACTGCTGCTATTGCAAAGGCAAATTGTTTTGACAAAGATAGTTACGCACTGTGTGCAAGTAGAAAAATGAAATGTTACCAGAGAAAGTTCCACTTACTGTATCATAATTTCCACTGTCATTAAAAACTGGAGAGGATTTTCCTCCCCTTCATTTGTCTACATATTTCAAGCACTGTCTTTCCTTGAGGAATATCCCAGTGGCCTGGGAACTGTCCCTCAAACACCCACCTAAATACTTGAATGGTTTTCAGTACTGCATACAAATCTGTAGTGCTGGCCTGAACCACAGCAGTTTTCCTCTCTAGTCTTTCTAAAAAGAAACTGCACTGGCGTGAAATTGGAATGATACACAAGTAAATCAGACTCCTGAACTTCGTGTGATCACCATGCGAAGGACAAATTGAAGTGCGCTCAACCTCCTGATAAAAAAAGCAATTGGGAGAGCAATAAAAGGATATGCAGCTGTAGAAAAAAATATGAGCAAAGGACAGAGTTCAGATTAAAGACAGAAGCTGAACAAAGGCAAGGCAAGAAATAAACAACCCTTTAAAATAACTCTTATGAAAGTCCTGCAGTGTTAGGGGAAAAAATCATTCTCCTGCCCTGACCTCTAAAGAGAAGTCATCAGTTCTCTGAAACTCTGTGTGAAAAGGAAGTGCTAACATCTGTTTTTCCATGTTCAGTCAGTGAATTTGATATTGTTTGAAGAAAGAAATTCACTTCAAGAATTCAGTCACGTTGGCTGTCCTACCCAGCAGTGTAAGGAAAACCCTCTTCTGCTGAGCCTTTTTATGTTGAGAATGTATCATTCTAGTGGAGCTTGAAAAAAGCACTAAACTAAATTGACTGAAATGAGAATCTGACAGCTTTCAGGGTGAATGAAATTGGTTCTGTGGGGTACACTCCTTCCCTCACTCACTACAAGATTACTTACTTCAGTTGTAAATGCCTTTTCTTCTTCTCTTGCTAGGAGATAACTTAATTCCAACGCCTCTGTGGTTCAGTTAAAATTACATCTACCTCTGAACCTTCAAGTGTGAGGTAAATGAAAATAGTGACTCTGAGGAGACCTGCCATGTCTATCTTTTTGTTTCTTTCTGTGTGAATGGCAGGCACAAGAGATCAGGTCCCATTCATGTAGTCTGTTTTCATTGCTGAATATCATCATTAAAAAAGATCTCTTCACAGATGTGAGAAATGCAAACCAAACACATTTCTTGCACCTCCACGGTGGAAGACTGAAGTGAAAAGATGTATGGCAGTAGGTATGTATGGCAATCAGTTCAGCATGCCCCATCAGCAGCTGCTGATGGTCAGTGAAATTGATGCAGAGATTTTGTTGCTAAAAGACTACTAAAATAAACAAGTTGATGAGAACTTACTGGATATTTTTTGAATGCTAAGAAGGAGCTGTGAAGGTGGGCTATATTTAGCATCCAAATCTATAAATGTGATCATTGGAATAAAATTACATTAGTTTTCATACGTGGAACATATGTGAGATTTCATGTGCTGTATTATTAACTGGTGTTACAGGGCACCTGCATCCTCGGGGGGACCGATGCTATGCATATGTAGGGATGCCGGTGAAATATGGCACCGTAACCATACGTATTCGACTGAAGGTTTTACATGAGTATTTTACCAAAATGTGTAATCATTTCTCCCTCACCCGAAGAGTTTAAATAAAGGCAGTCAGACTTACTTACAGTATTTCACTGAGTCCTTGGAGAAATTGTGTTCTACATTCTGAACCCCATGGTGAATCCTTCAGACAGTCCTACAGAAGGGGGTTAAAAAAGTAATGTTTCCAATAGCAACTTGTTCTTCTGTTGGAACAAGTCAAAGTTATTTGAAAAGACAACATAGAAATAGGGAAGCTGGGGAGAATGAATGCTATTTTGAAAATGTAAATGGAACAGCCCTAAATTGCAAGGATTTTGATGGGGAAGTGAAAGCGAACAAGCTATCCTACATAAACTTTATAGAATTGCATCCTGATTAGCGTTAAACCTCAGTCATTAGACTTCCTCACAATGTGCATATCATCAGTCCCTCTTCTGGTGCTCTTGACCTCCTCAATATCAGC
Source organism: Rhagologus leucostigma (assembly GCA_013397725.1). Classification (NCBI taxonomy): domain Eukaryota; kingdom Metazoa; phylum Chordata; class Aves; order Passeriformes; genus Rhagologus; species Rhagologus leucostigma. Next base: position 559,269 of record VZTD01010890.1, on the reverse strand, counting down.
CTCCTGGACATCACAACCAATCAACAACTTCTGTTACTGTGTGACAATATTTTCTATATTCTCTAGGATCTAGCTATGTGCCTGCAGGGTTGGTGTTCTGCTAGACAAGGGATGAGGACCACATGAGAATCTCTTGCTCTTCTATGTGCAACTAATTTTTAGAGGTTTTTAGAGCAAGTCTTTTTAGAGCTAGTCTTCAGAGCATTCATTACATGAGGGAGAGGGAGGGAGAACACAATAATTGATGATTTCTGGAAGCAAAAGGTGAAAGAGGAGAATTAAATTCCTGAGAACCTGCATATGGAAATAATGACTCTTGGAATATCTCGTACATGTTACTAACCCCAAAATAAAAAAAAACAGATAATACACACATATTTAAAACTGCAGTTTAAAAAAGCATGATCGAGAGATGGGAGTATGTCCTTATTTTCCTTACGTAATTTTTGCATTTACCCACCAGATGGCAGCCATAGACTGCCCACTGATTGAAGCATGTTCGCCTCCAATTTATGTAACATCTATGACCCGACACCATAGTCTGACAAGACCTGCTTTGCTTTCAAGGAAGTCAGCAAAAATAAATGCAACTGTAAATTGAGCAGTTTGGTTCTTCTTATTTCCAGTTATGCTTGCTTTATATAAGTGCAGCTACAGCATTTACCATTTGGGAAACTGAGGAATCTGGCCTTGTATGTGTGCAAATATAATGCATTTAAGTCAATGAAATAAATTCATTCTTTGAGAGTACATTGTCCTTACAGCTCTTTTTCTGGTCTGTTCAGGTCAGGTCAGGTCCTCAGCTTGTGGAAACAGACAATGATACACATTCAATAGATTTACACTGGCCTAAGTGTGTGAAAACAATAGCCCCAGTTTGACAGCATCTGGTAACATGCAGCTCACTGACTGCACTGACACTCGATTAATCTCATGCATTAAATGTGAGAGGCTCTAGTCAGACTTTTTAATAGTCATGTATTCTTTCCTGCCTTCTTGTGCCTTCTTTAATTCCCTGTCATGCCTGCTGTGTGGGAGATATGGCAGTATACTGTAGCTTAATTGGAGTATTCCTCCTGTGAGGAACCTGCTAGGATCTCATCTCCTTGTTTCAGCCCAGTCTTCTACTCCTGTATACCAATGTTAAAAACATACCTTAGTTCTCCCACTCTCACATCATCCAGAGCAAGAAAGTTGAAGTCTGACTCAGGTACTCTGAAAGCAGGTGCTTAATTTTTTCAGTCAGAGATAAATGCCGGCAATTTGTGGAGATATAAATCTGCTGGACTGGACCTTGTGCAAAATTGTCATGGGATGGGACTTTGTTAGAAGGTTTGCTGTCTAAATAGTGTGGAAGACTTATCACCAGGATGCATAGAGACATGTCCTAGATCACGGAGTTTATCGAGACAGAACCAAGAGAGATCCCAGTCACCCAATCCCTGGGTCACTAGCACTACAGCGTTCACTGTATAAGCAATACTTCTTAAGCCTATTGTTTTCCAGAGCTCTTAGAACTGGTTTTAATTTTGGCGTAGAGGCTACTTAATTTAGAAATTGCTGTCCAAGGAGGACACAAGAATAGCAACAGGGGAAGCTGATTTTTCCTGTGAGCTGACAGATGTGTGCTTTGTATTTGGCTTTTATTTTGCCTGTGTGCTGAGAGGTTTTCTGAGCTGGCAGGGTTTGGGGGACATAGAAAGCCCTAGAATTTTAATACTGCTGCTGCTCCACTGGATAAGGTGCTCCAGTGGATAATTTGAGTTAGCAGCCTAGGAGGGATCATACAAAACAGAGATGAGCACTAAACAAAATGAGGCCTAGTGACTAAATGACATTTGCTTCTTTCCAGAGAAAATCTTGTTATATTAGTGTAATTTCTCTGGATTTCCTGGATTCAAGGAAGGGCAGAAAATGGCTTTCTATCTAATTGGACTTTGGCCAGACTTGACAGTATTTTTCTAAGAGGATTGTTGGATTTGTCTTTATCTTTGAACACCTTTTGTCCTTAAAAGAAAAAGAAAAAAAAGAAGCCATCCCTCAAATGAAGCTTAAATCCAAACGGAAAAGTTGTGTGGCTGAGTGGATGACAAGAAATAATGTTAGAACTTCCCCAAAACTGCTTTTTAATCTAGAATGGTGCAGGGTAGGAGGTATATGTCTTTCATCTATGGAAAAGAAAAAAATGAAACTTTTTGCATGGTTAGGATGTGATAATGACTGGGGAATCATGCACTTGTGTAGGCTGAGGAAGTAAGAAGACAAGTAAAATAATTTTTGTTTCTTCAGTCACCATGTGATGTGGATGAATAAAGGGAAGGTTTCCTCCCTGCTGCAGAACTACTTTTCTGTACAAAAACCTAATCATTCTCCAGCATGACATCCTGTTCACCAGCAAGCTTCTGGCTCAGCAGGCTCTAGTGCCACTCCGAGGTTACTCCAGGCTGATGGAAATCAAGGCATGTACAAGCTCAAATGGAAAAGTGTGTTAGAGTATTGAGATCAAAATGTTTCATAGTAGGACAGTGTGCTTTTTAACAGGATCCTGTTGGACTGTAAATCTGTAGCTGAAGTGCAGTGCCATAGGCTCTCCTCTTGCTCTCTTGATCTGATAGAAAGGCACAGCACGGTGGTGGGATGCAGCTCAGGCCAGCCAGCTGCAGCCAACACCTTCAGTCAGTGAGCAGGAAGGAAGCTGTGATGACACACCTTGATGTACCTAGGAGGGAGCACAAAGTGAGGGCCACTGGCATGGGTCCCTCGTGCTTATGCCCTCTCTCTTTCACACTGACTGAAAGAGAAGACAAGATGCTGAGGCAGTGTTGTCTTGGTTCTGGAGCAGCTATTCCAGTTTTCTTATCCTTGGTTTTGATCTGAGAACTGGTCTTCAAAAGGAACATAGCTATGAAGTTGAAGTCTAAGTAGCTGTTTGTTTCAGTTCTACCTTAAACAGCAGCCTACACATTTGAAAGGCTGAACGGATGAGAAATCACAGGCCCACTTCTTTCCTTCCCACACATTTCATTTGCTGGTAGCTTTCCTGAAAGGCTTTGCCATTGACTGCTTCCTGACCTACTTTGCTTCACACCTGTAGACCGGGAAGGTTTTCAGCAGTTGCTGATCATTCTCTCCTGGAAAGTAAAACTGGCAATACTATTTTTATTTTCATCTTAGGAAAAAAGAATGTTACTCATGCCCTATGGCAAGTTCATAATTTGCCTTCAGTTTAGGTAATGTGAAAGAACGTGCCTATTAGAGCTTTTGCTTTGGATATTAACTGCCAGATCTTCACTAAAACAAAATATGCCGCATCCTTATCTCTTCAGGATGTTTTGAGCCCAGCATGGACACCCCAAGCTGTTGGTGCCTTTTTGTTTCCAACCTTCAAGGTCAGATAATGGGCTTTGCATAGCTAAGCTACTGTTCATTTCTGTTAGAGCTTTCGAGACTTCCTAATGTCTTAAAAAAAAAGAAGAAACCAACAAACTAAAACAAAAGCAATTTCACACAGCTAAGAGTATAAAACTTACGCTTGTTTCTTTGAAGCAATATCATGATTCTTAATTAAAAAATTGGTTTTATTCAGCTTAGTATTGCACTAGAGTAGTGGTAAAATCTGACTTCCTAGAATATGTATTGTATAATTTATAGATCTCTAATAGCTGCTATATTATAGGTTTCTTCACTTCGAGTACACAGATACACAGAAAAAAACCAAACACATTATATTGCTATTACTCAAGAGCAACACAGACTGTAGAGCACTGCAGAAACTGTAAATTATTTGCCAGAGTCCTCTTGCTGCAAAACTAGGGTAATGTTATTTTTTAAAAATGCATTTGAAATTATACTGCCTGTGGAATATTTATATTATGAAAGATCCTTGAATTTGTCAACTGCTTTGGTGCGTGTGGAAGACACTTTTTTTTATGTTAGATAAAGTACCCTTGAAAACTTCTTTATCTGGTATTTTACTGGGATGTTGGGATACTTCCTCATTTTGTGAATGGAGTCATCAGTAAAGAATGATGCTACAACGCTTCACCAGCCAGTCGCTTTTAACAGGAGAAATGTGTGAATTGTGAAGCTCAGTTTGACTGTTGGTGCTTGTCTTAATCCTACTGCTTCAGGAACTGGTTGTGCAATAGACTCAACTCTTGGACCTTTTTGACATGTTCGTGCTGCATGGCAACAGAAGAGCTCCGTGGTTATTTCTACCAGATGTTATACATGAGGAAATTCCATCTTGCGTATTTGTTTTTTTAGAATAGAAACATCTTGAAATTTTATTGTTATTACAAAAGTTATCTGTTTGTATTGTAGCTAGCAATTGGTACTGCTCCTGAGATGACATGAAAATACCTGTGTCTTTACAACCCCATCAACTGTATCTGTTGCAATATATGCCTGTATATCTTTGCCTGCTTCTCATATGCCACACTGGACTGCGTGTTGGAGAAAGGTTATTTAACAACTGCAATAGAAATCTGTGTTAAGACTTTCAAAAATGCCCAGTTACTGCAATATTTCAATTTGAGGGAAAGCAAAAGACCTTATCTTGCTCTTGTTCATTTCATTTTGCAGACAGGCATCGGAATCTACTTTTGGAAAATCATTTTCTGTGAGATGTGTGAAGGTCCACATCCTAGAACCTGAGGTCTCTGGCTCTGACTTACTATGTCAACTGGAAAATGATCCCCTCTGTTATTTTCAGGACTCTTCTATAAAATAAAGCAAAACACACTCAATTTTATTAACATTTCAGTTTCATTCACATAAACATATAAAGCAATCCTCAAATGAGAAATATTACAATGAAACAGGTCTTATTTTTCCCTCATTTGTACTCCTACTACTATGTAGAAGACAGTAGCGCAAAAGGAGAAAGTGATCGAGCTAGAAAAAATAGACTGCTTGGAACAAAGGGAGGAGGCAGAAAATGAGATAGGCATAGCTGAAAGGATTGAAAGCTGTTGAACAGCCTTGATCAACATGAGATTGGGTAGTCAGATTCACTGCCTTGAATTTCACCGCAAAATAATTTGGAGGGTATTTTTTTGTTAAAGGACTGCAGTATTTTCTGTGTGTGATATCTCAATCAAAGCATTACAGTGTTTCAGACCAATGGTGTGTGTGCCATTCTGTACATGTTGAGTCCATGCCTGTTGAGTACCTGGCATGGACTTAAATACTCACAATGCTCAAAAACCCTAAACAGACCAATGGTCTGGAGGATATGAATGGGGTTATGAAGTTAAAGATCAGAGCTTTAGGTATGTTGTGCTGTTGTGTATATCTGTTTTCTAACTAACACATGATAGGGTTTTCAAACATACCCTCAGATACTATGACCCATAGATTCCTCTGCGTATGAAATAAAATAGAATTAAGTGGAAGACAAAGAAGTCTGAAACCAGAATATTGCCTGCTATGCTGTGGCATTGCATCTTTTCCTTCTAGTGCACGGGCCACTGTATCCCATCTCCATCCCTGCCTCACTCAGACAACAAAGTTTCCCCTACCTGTACTCTGTTTCTACCCATCATTCAGCAACATGCATCAGTGTGACTTAGTTGGCTCTGCAGATTGCTGACAGCTACTCAGACATCACTTTATTTTGTAAACGAGATCTCTTTCTATTTTAGGTCAGCCTATCTGCCTAGGTTGTTGCAATTGCTTTCCATTGCTCTGTGCTCCTGTAAAAGCCACTGTCATAAAACTATCACGAGGATGAGAAATTACTCCCTTCCTGGCCAAAATTTGTGCCATAGGATTTATAAAAGGTTTGAAAAGCCTTATTCATTTTTCGAATTATTCACGAAAAAACCCAACAACATTTGACTTTTAATTCTCTGTGTATTCATGTGTGTTCCTTGTCCTGATAGTCTGAACTCCTTTGAGAGTCCGTGAGACTCCCTGTTTTCTCTCCATGCAGGAGTTTTCAGTTCTGTATCCTACCCACTGAACCATTAGGGCTGCAATACTATTCCTGAATTTATTCTTTCTTGGGTCTGCCTTGTTAATGTCTAGTAGTATTGCAGTACTGTTGCATTAAAACATTTTTTTTTTAATTTTTGGGGGTTTCGCTGGCATTCTGGTCTGTATTCTTTTATGTTTAGTAGACAACTATTAAATGATAAGCCTGTCCTTAAAACTGCTGCTCAGTGTATCTTCCATAGAAAATTTCTGTGGACCTTCGGACACGTATGCTGATGTCATGCTTTCAGAACAGTTTTCATGATGATTTCCAGAGTAGTGATATTTGGATAAAATTCCTTCAGATTGCATTATTTTCAAGAAAGGGTGTGAAGACAGATGATGATTAGTTTCTAAAGCATATACCATTTATTTGAGATGAGTCAGCTGCATGGTTAGATGTCTGTCTTCTTTCATTGTGTTTGAATAGTGTTTATAGATTTGAGTCCTGCTTTTATTAAAGTCAGTGACAAATCTCAAACTGTATTGAAAGTAAAGCTACATCTCTTTGTTTAGGACTTATTTTAAGGTAGCTGCAATATCCCTTAGATGATAGGAAGAAATTTTAAGAGGGTGTGGTCTGATGTCACATTATTTATGCAGGTTTAAAATTTTGTTATGTATATGACATACATACATTTTCTTGGGTGATTTTTAAATAATAGTGGTTTATTTCATTTAAATGATAGTGGTTTATTTCATTTAGAATGAAACTTCTAAGAGCAGTTTTTTGTAACCTGAAAATTGCAAGTGTGTGTTAGGATGAGGGCCAAAAGGTGAAACCACTAAGGAAGAAATAAGCAATTAATCTGTAACAGCAATACTGCTTCAAATGTAGAATTGCATAATAGGACTGAAATCACTGCTCTTGACAGAGAAACTGGAATTTTTTTTGTGGGGTTAGAACTCTGCATTAAGAAATTCACGTTTTCCTGTAAATCATGGTCTGAGTTATCCTTCCCATTATTAGGGTTCACTAGGATGTTTTTTTCTAAGATAGATAAGAGTTTGGTCAGATTTGAAAGCTTTTTGAAAAGCAGGACTAATAGCCTTTATTCTCCTGGATTAATGTGTGTGTCTCATGAGTACTTTAAGTTTGAAGACTCTGTCACAAAGTCTCCATTATGATTAAAGCTGTCACTAACTGAAAGCCAGGTCAATCTCAAAAAGATTTTCAAATATAATATTTCATGCTGCCAACATCCTTTTCTCGCAGGACATTTATACTTGTCATTATAGTAGCTGTCTGAAATTAATAGCAGTAGTGATACCAGTCTTCTGTGAACTTTGCAAAATGTGGTATATTTCTCTCTTTAGAAAGGGTAGCAGAAGAGGAAAGAAATTATTATTGCACTGAGTTAGTTCTTTAATTAACATGTTTTCTTCTCTGGGCAGTCAGGCACACTAACTGGCAAGAAATTAGGGACAGTAAAGTGCCACTGTTGCCCTGCATAATGAAAAAAACGTTTTCTTGCCAAAAGAAGGGTCAAAAATATCAATGAGATATTGACAAGAGTCCCCCCTAAGAGAGCCAGACTCTGGATTTACCTGTTGTCTATATTTCTGCTTTCTTCTGTTATTTTCTGTTCGCTTTATGTCTCTCTTTAAGTAATTTCACTATTCAGCAACATTTCCATAAAAATTAAATAGAAATGAAGGGTTGACTTAGTGCTTTAATCTTAGGCCATTTCAACCAGCATCTTCACTCTGTAGGTTTTCACTCTGAGTGGTCTAATTAAATGTATTATTTCTTGGTTACAACTTTTTTAAGTGTGCCTTGGTATCAGATGTTTGGATTACATTTCTGTAACCCCGATCGAGTGCCATCATCTGTCCTTGTGCATCTCTAGCTCTCAGCTATGCTCATTGACTCAGCTGTGCCAGGGGACTATAAATGATGATGATTTTGCTCATGAGAGACCAAGCATCTGAAATCTGTTTTCACTCACAGTTTGAAATGGACGCAGACCTTTCTGCAGCAATGTCTGTCGCTGAAGGGCATGTTCAGAACTTTACTGCCGGCTTATTTGAAGTAAACTGTATAATTTGAAGCAGGAATCCTGAGCACTGGCTGTCCCTTGCTGGGTTTAAAATGAGTGTAAGGGAAAGACTTCAAAACATGAAGTGCCTCTGTTGCACGTTTGATGGATGGCATCAGACAGAGTGGATAGAAAAACAGTGCCAGTATGAAGCGACTAGCTTATGGAAGTGCAGAGAGCAGAACTGGTGATGAACTTAGATAAACCAAAGGAAGATACGCTTATTGGACTTGAGTGTCAGAATGATGCACTGTGTGCTCTTTCTATTACTGGAATGCCAAGGATGCTGTCTGGGTCTCTGTTCTTGTGGGAAAGATAAGCCACCATTGACACTGCCCTTTTTTTCCTCTCAGTGTTGCAAGAGCAGCAGGTGTCATGTCCTTAGTTCATATACATCTGGATGAATCTACCTCTGCAATGACAAACTGGTGGTGGGGCCAACAGTGTCAGGGAGGATTATGGTGCTTTTGGAGCCTGGTGCAGAAATCTTGCAGGCACAGAAAGTCACCAGACTTGCTGCACATTCATTGTGCCCTCAGAAGGTTTTTCACAGCTGCAGTTAGGGCTGTTTCATACTGGACCCCATTCACATGGTTGGTCTAGGACTGACAAGATCTACAACTGAAAACAGCACTGACGAACTTTCTAACTCTTAAACTCCAAAGCCTTCAGGCTGACTGAAACAGCTCCACAGTCATTGAGGCTTGGAGGCTTTCATTCTACATATCTCCTGCAAAATGGCAAACCTGTAAAAAATACATGAAGTAGATGTTTTTCTCTTTACATTTCTCCTAGAGTCTCTTAGAAACTTTTCATGCTCTTCCAAGCTTTCTTTGGAGGAGGATACCAGTTTTCCCTTCAATGTACCCATAAAATGAGCAAGCCATTGTCATCAGGCTGTCTTTTCCTCCTCTAAGGTTTGTATGGTGTTTTTACAGGATTTTAGGCACCTTGTGAATGCGCAGCTTAAATGCTTGTTGGTTTAGCTGAGTGCTTCCACGAACCGTGTGTGTGCATATGTATTTCCTTATCTGGTCTTCAAAATAATACTTGGATCTGTCAGCATATCCTTCTGCATTTTTGCAGAAAGCCAATTAACCCCTCTGCACCCCTTTAAAAGCGGCCAGAAATCATGTGCCAAAGCTCACTGAGGTGCAACTGCTTTATTTCTGTATCTTAAAATAGCATTTTTAAACTCCTGCAGTTAATAGCTTCCTTAGAAAGAAATCTTCCTCTAACCAAAACAGCTGAAGCTCTGCAAAGACATGTGACTTTTTATTTCCTCTCTGGAGCCCTAAAAATGTACATTTTTTTTCCCCTTGACATACCACCTTAAAGTTAAATAAGTTCTTGGCATGAAGGGGTCTTAAGGACTTAGATTTCATCCCAGTATTCTTTTTCATCTAATATTTGCCAGTACTTTCTTAAGCAAATAAAATTAAAATATCCTTATTCTTTGATCTTTTATCTTTTTTTCCTGAAAGTCTAAAATCACAGCTTGTTAACTGAAGCCATCCAAGGGGAGCCATGCTAGGAGAGGAAGAAACAGAAAATATAAAATAACTGCTGAAACCTCATAACTTGGCTTGGTTACCGGCTCTCAGCCCAGAGGATTCCAAAATTTGCTCAGGTGCTTCATTCTCTTGGACATTTCATAAAGTGGGGAAATTGAGTACTTTTTTTTCTTAGTTTGTCCTTTGGCAGCCTAAGTAAACTGGTAATTTATGCAGTTGCCTCTATGAACTACGTCTCTATTCAAAGGTCTTCAGACATCATAAATGCAATTCTGAAAATGAATGAATATCTGTGTTATCTCCACTGCATCTGAAATTTTTCACATCAAGGAAATACGCCAAATACATTAACAACAGGCCAGTTGTACTAAATAGATTATTCCATGTTAATATGCCCTTAGTTTCTTCAGCTGTCTATCCACTAGCTAACAAGCAACAGCTGTGACATCATTTTAATATCTTCAGAGTATGGTACAGAGATGCTCCAATCGTGAAGTTAGAGGAAGTATTAGTCTGCTGCATCATCTAATCCACTTGATATATTCCTAGCTTCTTATTCACTGCAGAATACAGCCATCTAATGTGGTTAAGTTTTACATGAGGCAGAGACAAATCAGGCAAAGCAAAATAAAGGCAAAAATGGCAAGTATGCATCTGCAAAATGAGGGTGTTAGGTCAATGTTTATTAAAGAATGATTTTTTTAGAAGCACACAAGCAATAATTTTAATAAATACAGACTGTTTTTTCTTATTTTTAACACCTTTATATTGGTGTATACTTCTTTCATTAACAATTCTTGTCATCTTACATATGGAAAACAATGTTGGCTTTTTCTCTTTTCATATTGTTTGAATTAGAAAGCAATATGTGAAAGAAAGCTGGACAGGAAGAAGAAAATATTTTTAAATGCTTTTCTCTCAAAAGATTAGAAAAAGAACACATAATTTTTGCAAGAGTTTCATTGTTGAAATCATGATTTTCCAATTTTATTTTTTTTTACAGAATCATTTTTGCCCACTTGAAAATAAAAACATTCCTAAAGCAAAATCACCAACTTTAGACAAGCATTTTGGAAAAAAGAAGAATACAAGCTTTTTTTAAGTAGAGGAATTCAGGAAATACCACGCTAAAAAACTTTAAATTAACCTTTGATTTACTCCTTGCACCAATTCCCAAAAGTTATGACTTGAATGTTTTCCTGAGCCAAATTCAGAGCATACTGAAGTTCATTAACAGCCACAGCAGCAAGTGATAGTGGGATATAAAATCTGAACCTTAATTGAACACCTTTGAAGCATTTCAAGTGATAATCACTGCAACATAAACTGCAACACTGAATCTTGAATTAACTCTGAGGCTGTTTCAATAATAACTTCTTCAGTAAAAACATTCTGTTTTCTGCACAGAATCTACACTCACGCGGGTGTGTTTTAGGTTGTGTATTACCAGAAAAAAAAACAAACGCAAACCATTAAGCAACTCTGGCTGAGTGATTTCCTAAGACAAAATTCATTACAGCCAGGGAGTGTAGTCTAAAGAAGTACTTTAGTACTATGATGTGTTTGTCTTGTTATTACACGCTTGTTTTTATAGCTGTTGGAGATAAAATTCTGGACTAGGAGGACCTTTGAGCTGACCTGGTGTAGTTCTTAGACAGCCTAATTAGTTCACTCATGAATGAGAAATAGGAAGAGACTAGTCACAGTATAGGCATCATCTCTTTCTTTGTAGGGTTTTATGGGCAGACATCCTAGCTTTATGTGGCTTTTGAGGGGAAAGAAAATTACTAGGCAAAGATATGAGCTCTATCCTTCAGTTCTGCTTCATGATTGCAATTTCAGAAGTCAGGGAAATGTGGCAGGAAAAGGTAAGAGTGCGCTCTTAGTAAAGAGCATATCCTGAAGTATTTTTTCAGTCCCTTGTGAAGTGACATACAGGAATATTCCAGCCACTAGGGAGAATATGATAATGGCATTGCCACTGTGGATTGCATTTGGGCCATAAATATCCACTGTTCATGGTCCTTCTCTGTATTAGGAAGCAGGGAAGATAATGCTCTATTAAGCAGCCAAGCTTCATGACTTACTGAATAAGCAATAATATATTGATCATTCAGGAAATGTGTCCTGTAGAGCTGCTTGCCCTGGAAAAATCAATCCTTGGCTAATCTATGCATTTTGTAGCAGAAGAATATACAATAACTCTTAAATTACTTGCATATAATGTTCTGTGTTTGGAGCTGGGTATCTTGTGGTTTTTTTTTTATTGTGTGGGACACTTAGATGTTTGTTCCAAGTTCACTGCTTAGTGTTAAAAATTGTGCTAATGCCCTTTTCTTATATCTTCTAAGTTTCTCAAATAATCTGAAGAGTTGGGAAAAGAATGGCGCTTAAGTAGGTTAAAATTTCTCTGTACTTCCGCCATACCATGAGGAGCAGAGAACTGTACTTGGCTTCCAGTGGTAAAAGGAGAGGCTGAGCATCAGGAAAGATTTTGAAAGGTATATAGAATGATAGATTTTAATAAATTATGTAAGGTACTGCAGAAAACTTTTTCTTCTGTAATGGAGCATTCTTCTTCCCTTCAGCAAAATTACAGTTTAACTTCCATTGATAGAACTGGTGGTTGTCCTGGTTTTGTCTGGGATGGGCTTGATTTTCTTCATAGTAGCTGGTAGGAGGCTGTGTTTTGGATTTGTGCTGGAAACACCATTCATAACACACGGGTGTTTTAGTTACTGCTCAGCAGCATTTTACAGAGTCTTTTCTGCTCCTCACCCCACCCCACCAGGAGGTTTGGGGTGCACAAGGAGTCAGGAGGGGACACAGCTGGGACAGCTGACTCCAACTGATGTGATGGATATTCCATATCATAAGGTGCCACGCTCACAGATAAAGCTGGGGACAGAAGAAGGAAGAGGGGGATGTTTGGAATGATGGTGTTTGGCTTCCCAAGTCATCGTTATGCGTGATGGAGCCCTGCAGTCCTGGGGATGGCTGAACACCTGCCTGCCCATGGGAAGTGGGGAATGAATTCTTGTTCAGCTTTGCTTGTATGCACACTTTTTACTTCACCTATTAAACTGTCTTTATCTCAACCCATGAGTTTGCTCACTGCAACTCTTTGGATTTTCTCTCCATCTCACCAGGGACAAGTGAGGGAGCAGTTGTGTGGGGTTGAGTTGCTGACTGGGGTTAAACCATGACAGTGGCTGATTTTACTTTGCAATCATCATTCCAGGGTCTAGAGCAAATTGTTTTGTTAATGATATAAATCATCAAGCGAACTAGAAAAATATTATATTATTGCAGCCTTGCTCTTTTCCCAGAACTGATTCAGATGAATCTTGGCAGCTTGGGATTTTCATATCAGAAAAGTCCATAAACAGTTATTTAATTTTCTATCAGTATTCTCTCTCATAAGACTTTCAATAGAGACATATTTGAATCTTGTGCAGCAAAAAATCTGGCAAGGAAGATAAGAAATAAAACGGGCATAATCAAAATTCTGTGGCCTGACACTAATAAAGAGTGCTAAAATCCACTTATCACACAATCGCTCCTAGATTTTGTATCTATGTAGCAAAATAGAGTCATTAGCTGCAACTCCAAAGCTATCTTTTTCTACACAATCAATGGAAATGTTGAGAGAGAATAAATGGCATATATTGAAGAGGCTTCAATTGCATTTCAGAGCCATAGAAAAATCCATGACTTAAACATCAAACAATGAATCTTCAACTGAAATGCTTCTTTGCATTATCTGAAAATGTTAAAGTTGGAAGTACATCAAAAGTCATAGACAGATATCTAAGAGCCTTCAGGAGTAGGTTGGGCTGCCTGAAAAATTCTCTGAACCTGACTTAAAGGGAGGACTTGATCGTAGAAAATATGGAGCAACAGAGCACAGATAAAGGACAGTATACATGAAGGCCTACATGAAGAAGGTGTACATGAAATCATAAAGTAGGTGTATATGAAATCGATTTCATTTCTGAAAGGTGCCTATCCACCAAATGCTTAAAATCTTCTGGGGTGGAAGTCCTGACTTTGATTGACAACTTATTCCTGTTCTTCATTGTTCTTACTATGAGAAAGCTTCTATTTTCCAGTGCTGGACAGTGTTGTTAGTAGAGGTAAAAAAGCTCTACTGCTATAATTGAAAACACTAATATTGTTGTTACTCATGGTAGGCATAGAGAGCTGTTTATCTCCTTTATCATCCCATGGCTACCTCTTAAATATCTGAAAAGAGCAATACACATCTCTCTAGTCCTTCCTCTCTAGAGAAAACAATTCCATGTTTTCCTTTCTTCTGGTAAATGTTTGTTGTCTTTTACTAGCCCTGTTCTCTGAACTTTCTCCAGCTAACCCACATCCTTTCTAGACGGCCATGTGGAAAATTCAGTGACTATACATACTAGACATGTAAAGAGGTGTCCTGGAAGAGATACGGAGGATAGATGATAGTCTTTATTCCAAGAATGGAATGTTCCCAGACTCATGCATACGAAAAACTGAAATGCAGGGATAGGTGAAGCTGAGCTTACACAGTCAAACCAACTGTCATGGAACTTCATCAAAATCTGATGTTCCAGATAAAGTTGACAGACATTCCCAGGTGATATATCAATTGCATTATGAATTCAATACATTCAGAGTCGGGTTCTGCTGCACCACACCCTTGTGAAGCTGAGAGTTCTGTGTTTTGAGAGGTATGAAGTGTGAAGTAGCTGCCATTGCTTTTGAACAGGCTGTTAGCATCAATCAGCTGGATTATTGCACTTTGGGCTGCTTGACTGAAGCAGTCATTCTAACAGACAAATATCCTAGGTGCAATGATTGGTGATATGCCAAGTTTATCATTGAGCTCCTTACAATCATTGCTTCTCTCACATTTGATATTTTGCATGAAGTACAACACGCATTTTGTTCAACAGCATAGGGTTATGCTGAAAAGTGAAAGCTTTGTTTGATACCTCCTAGAAACACCTGGCATTTGTTTGTAAGTTTACAGGGAAAAAGAGATTTCACATTATGATGTTGTGCTTGAGAAATATCATTCAATCAATAAATAGTGCTTATTTGAAAAGGCAGAGGAGTTAGAACTGTGTTTGTTAGCTTTTCTGCATTAGTGTTTTGAGGTATAAGCAATGAACTATGTAACATTAAAAGACTAAGACACACATTACTATATCATTGTTTTTCATGTAAAATCGCTATGGAAGAAAGTTCACCGCATACTTTGCCCGAAAGAGAAAAAAGTGTAATGGCATTCAGGAGTTAGCATAATCTCTGTGAAGGATATTTGGTGTGCATTACACACTCTGAGTTGAAAAAAGGTAAAGTTGGAGCTAAGGCTGGAAGATAGAATCAGTCTACATTTAGAAATACAGAGAATGAGTTAGAAGACTGCTGGAAAGATGCTTGCTGTAGGCCAGGAAACCGTCTTTTTCACTTGTGTTCAATAGGGTTTGGATACTTATGAACCACCAGCAGCATCAAACATATGCTGTCACCCGGCTTCTTCAAAATTTGATTCTACCTGATTTTAAAAAAGCTAATTTATCTTTTCTTTCTGGTCAGGATTGTAACCTGAAGAATCAAGAAGATACGCTGTGAGCTGGTACCCACCTTTAAACTGAGCTTAAAGGCACAAAAAAGGCACAATATTACTTTTTGGGCATAGAGCATGATAGGGGATACACATGATAGAGTCACCCCAAGACAAGGTCTGTGCCCACTATTTCTGTTCTGGGCTACCTATGTTTTAAAAACATTTTCTTGTTAGGCAGTGCAAGTGCTGTTAATTTGAGGAGGAGGTCTTGATGCAGGAACATAAATTATTAAATTACTTGCAACATTGAAAGTCTAAATTCCTGTGAGAGAGAAAATTGAACCAGAGCGATGAATTCCTAGGGAGAGTTACCAAATAGAAATTAACTCTTCAGCCATCAGTTTTATGGGAAGAGCCTTGTGAGTGAGGTCCCTGTAGCAAAGCCCTAGAATTTTGCAGAGCAATTTCCCAAATGGTTGAAGAAACTCTAAAGCTGCTCTTTCAATGAAAAGCAAGTGTAGGCACAAGTGTGGTGACTCTTACGCCTTCCTTAGGGCTTAAGTAGAAAAGAAAGGAATTCATTGCTCAAGCACATGAGCATACTCGACATGAGGGTTGTCTCCTGGTTTTTTGCCCATACTTTGCAGAGGTAGGAGAGGGGCTGGCCTTTTTGCTAAGACAGAAATTGCAAGGGTGTCAGAATAGACTGCAGTAATAAAAGTTCTGCACAGGTAAAAGTACACGCATATCCCAAGTCTGCTATAATGTAGATGCTTTTATAGTGCTGTTTGTGGAACCTTATTTGCCAAAGTAGCTCATATAATGATTTTGCATATTTTCATATCAGTTCACGGTTTCTGATGTCAAAATGCATTAAATTTATTTCCTCTTCCCTGCTTCCAACAATTCTTTTTCTGTTTACTTGTTTATGCTCTTTTTATGTTGCTGTGCTGGTTTGGCCAAAATCTAGTAATATAGCCCCTGAGAGAAAACCAGGTTACAACCACCCTTCCCCCCACAGGGTTCGGGAAAAAAGGAAATTTTTCCTCGAAGGAAAGTGAAAGAGATAAAACCTATTTATTTTAACAAACACACAGGAAAAGGATAATGATGCTAAATAATGAATTAAAAACCTCGCTATAGAGAGAAACCTGGGAAGATTTCATAGTCCTTCTGTAGGTGTGGTCTCTCTCCTCCTCGGAGCTGGTCGGTGAGGGTGTGGGCCCACCCCCGGGCCTCGGGGAGAAAATTCTCCTGATGTGTTCTGATGTTGTTGAAACAGTTCAGAAGAGAAGAAGGGAAAAAACCAAAGTCCCAGGAAACAAAATTCAGCTCTCCGTCTCACGCCAAGAGGCAAAAAAACCCACCGGGCTGAAGGAAAGCAAGTAGGGTACTCCCTTCATGCCATCCACAGCCAGACAACACTGAGGAGTGTAATCTCTGGAAAGTTCGTCTGTTGTTGGTTTTTTTTCCTCAAGCTCAGTTTAAAGGCACAGAAAAGGCACAATACTACTTTTTGGGCATACAGCATGATAGGGGATACACATGATAGAGTCACCCCAAGACAGTTGTTCATGTCCATGCCTTATTTCTCCCCCTTTATGTTCTGCTTACATATCCTGATTTCCCTGGAATCTAGGGAAATCCGATCAGCATTCACAGTCACCCCTAGACCAGTCTGTTAGAAAGCATATTGGTGAAGAATAGCTGATGAATTCCCAGCACCAGATGTTCTGTCAGACTGCTCACAGTTAAATGAGAACTGTGCAAAAGTATATTGCTCAGTCATCTTCATGATCTAACAACATCTGGTTCATTTGCAGGTGCCCTCTGTCCCAGTAGCATTATATTAAGTTCTGTGCACTGCATTGTAAAGGGAACTGATTTATTTTGTATCAGGCTGTGGGGAAAAATAGCTGCTTTTGTCAGTAAATCAGTCTACTACTAGCTGTTGAAGGAAAAGGACTAGAAATAAATGAGTTTATTTGCTACTCTTGGAATTCCCAACTTTCAGATAATCCAGAAATTTCAATGGCTGTTTTCTGTCTAACCGAAGTATTTCCCCTGTACAAATGTTTAAAAAACAAACAAAACCAAGTAAACAAACGAACAAAAAACATCCCCTACAGAAAGGAAAAAAAAAACAGTGAAACCTCCCAGAAACTAGATGCGTGAGTTTGCTTTCATTAATTTATTACTTCTGGAAATACAGTTACAAGTTGTTAATCTCTTGATTACGATATTTCATAGTGCAGGAATTCAGGAAGTTATGTTTTTGGAAGATCAGATAGCAGAATGACAAGCCGGGACAAAATTTATCTGCAGTGCAGTATTTTGATAGAGTGATATGATACTGCCTTGTCCTACACAATATTGTGAAAGGCAAAAGAGCATTGCTGTTAAATCCATGCTTCACTGGGATATGCACAGATGATTTCCACTGCTGGCAGTCTGAGGCACCTTAAAATTCCAAACTTTTTGGTGCAAAATGGAGGGTGGAGTGAAGATCTCCAGGTCAGTCCTGTTCTCAGCATGATGTCTTCTCAAATATGAATTTTGTTAAGCAGTTAATTGCTTTTTGCTCCCTTGGTCCCGTAGCTGATGTTGTCTCTCATGTATCATTGAAAAAAGGAGCTATCTCGCTATCACTCATCTGGCTGGTACCTCAGACCCAGGCAGTGCAACGTCTTCTTGATCTGAAAATCAGTGGGTAGAGCAGTGGGAGCTGCAACGCTCTGGAATTGTCACGGGGGAGCTGACTGGCTCCAGCGGGATGTGCATTCCTGCAAGTGTGGAAAAAAAAGCTGCTGTGAGGACTGATAGAAGACGTTATAGCCTCAACAATAAGCTGTTTCTGCTCAGAATGAACACAACTAAAACATCCTATTGCAGGCAGTCTAAAAAAACATCCCAAACCATATAACCTTACACTGTCCTTTCTTTGACAACAGCTGAAAAAAAAATCTAAAATCTGCATACAAGAGGCCAGATTGATTTTTTAATCAAGGATATGTAGCTCATCCAAATTTTTACTTTCCATGCCTTTTCTTGTGTTTATCATGATGTAAAGGCTTTATCCAGAGATCTGGAGACACAGATCCAGAGATTTGATGGAAACACAATGAAATTTAATTTTTACTTTTTCATCTGAAGACTGACTCTGCTTTAATTTGATTTGCCCACTGATCTTCTAGATTAGTAGAACACAAAGTACCTATATGAAGGGACATGCTACTTCTTGCTACTGAAACAGAATTTTAGTAGTCTGTTTATTTTAGAGCTTATTGTTATCCTTTCTATTTCTTTTAATAGGTCTGTTCAAATACACAGAACTACTAGGGGTACCACAGTTTTGTCAGCTAAGCACTGCCAAAATAATCCGATGAAATCTTGCATTGGAAATCAAATTCTATGATTGGCTACATTGGAACAATTATACAGATAAGGTTTCCATTAACTGCAGTGAGAGCTGCATCTATGAGACCAGTTCCAACTTGGGGGCTGTGAATACTACTTGGTTATATAAGTCCTATTGAAATATAAGTCCTATGGATATGTAAGTCATATTATCCTCTTTTGCTGGCAGAAATCTGGTGTAAATATAAGCTGCACTTCGCCAGCGAGGTTGTCACTGTTGACGCAGGTATCTCCTTGTTGGTCATCTGGGTGAAGAGGGAAAGAAATCCCTAGCCTAGACCTGTTCCTCGCTGAGCATCTGTTTAAAAACATTTTGTTGATACTGTCTTTCTATTAGCCCAGTCTGTAATGGTGTGGTTAGAACAACTCTGATGGCTGTTTTTTCTTCAGTTGAAACATAAAATACAATAGGCTTCCATGTAATTAAGCCTTTCAACCCTGCAGTGAATAGTGTCTGTAGAGCAGTACTTGACACTGATGGTTCACATACAGAACCTAATATGAGATGCATCGTTTCTGCCTCATTTAAGGCACTCTCAGGGCAGTGCTGTTAAAGACATTTCTCCCAAACAGTCAATCTAAAATGCACTGCTCTTCCTTGCTCTCAAAGCCCTTATGGACATCTTCACAGCAACATGAGGCACTTACGGCAAATGAATTCACAAACACCACAATGAAAACATTTGTTTTTCTTCTCTGCTTCCTAGAATTGGTATCAATTATATCACCAGCCCTTTTTACAAGATGAGAGAGAGAAGAATTTGGATGTCTGCAGTGTTAAATGCCTGTGGTTAATAGCTTTAGAAAGAGCTGAGATACCTAGATACATATGCCAGCACTGACCTTGACAAAAGAGTAGGCTTTAATTCTTAGTGATAATAGACAAAGGGCACACTGAAACAATGTGATAGAAAAATCTCTGAGCTATTGTTTGGCACGTTTTAGACAAAGAACTTGGTTTAAGTTGAGACCTACTCTGTAGCAATGTTCACCAGTGGATATAATGTGTGTCCCCATTTAGGTACTTTTTTTTCCTATCATCTCCAGTTGTTTTGGTGTGGTTAGCGCCATAGATGGGATTTTCTTTGTTAGTGATAGTGTGACTGAGTCCTGTAATCTGTTTGCAGGCTGAGTTTCACATTCTGCAATAAAGTAGTCTGTCAATCAGACTGTCCCTCAGCCAGGATCAGGGCTATCACTTATTCCCCATCAGCCACCAAGCCCTTAAATTAGGATGTTATGTGGAGGATCCCTGCTATATCCTACTCCCCTGAGAAAGAAGCTTCACAGAAAGCATAGAGATGTATTAGTGTTCAACAGAGTTAAACCCCCATCTAGAGACGTGTCTTTGGTGAAATCGGGCAGTGTTTCTTTTTTTCTGCATTCCATCCCATGCACCTCACTTTGTAGCAGAGAAGAGCCGGGCGGCTTATATGTGGGAAGATAAATATGAGCACTATTGATTTTTGGAGCGGATGAATGGCATTGTTGTTGATAGTGCTTTTTCTGTCTTGAGTAAGATCAGCTGTGGATAAGCATTCCTTTGTTTTGAAGCTGTTCTTAGCTCGGGTTCCTGTGTACTTCGATTGCTTTGAAGAAATTTTTTCTGCTGGGTTATATATCTAATTCTGGATACTTGACTTGTGTTTATCTCTTCACAATGGAATATTAGCAGGAGAGTTGTCCTGTGAATTTTGCTGAGAGCAATGCCTGTGCATGTGTAAAGGCATCCTTTGTAAGATTGTTTTGATCCCTTTACTCTGGGTTTACTTTTATATTCTTAATTCATTGATAAGAAGTGTATTTCTTCAATTTGTGCTCGATTTCTCTTTATCTTTTTGATATTACCACGTTCTTTGATAAGGATAGGCCACTCATCTGTCATTTGCATGAGAGCATTCCTTCCATACTTTTTTTATTCCAACAAATAATTTTTATCCCTTAGAAGCTGCTACTGACTGCAACTAGATTTCTTTTAGATAAAATTTTTCTGATTTTTTTTCAGTTTTCCTTTAAGATTGCTCTACTTTTTGTCTAATATTAAACTTTATGGTTCATTGGATTATATTACTATCATTGGCTTTTCTTCTTTGTTTTCCAGAGGATTTAATAATTTTAGGAACACGTGCTTTTTCACTAGCTCTTCTGGCTATATTCCTTTCTCTTTAAAAACTCTGCTGTTGTGTTCTTCTTTAAGTGGCTCCTTAGTCAAGAATGATCTAGATATATTTCCTCATTAGTGGCCTACCTGTTTTGAAAAGCAAGGGATTTATTTTAATTACTCATTGTCTCTAAGCAGTTATTCATAATTTCTTTGTATTTCTTTGGGACAACCAAATCATTCTCTCCTATACTGTCCTGAAATACTTTTTCCTATGTAAGTTTGTTATTTCAGTGGCAAGGAAGGTTGCAGAATAGAAAATGATACTTTAGAGTTCTCCAATGCTCTGCTGAGATTTGGGTTTCTTGTACATAAAATATTGCTGCACTTATTAATTCATTTTTACTTTGCTGTTCTGCTTTTCTTCGTGACTTGATGATGTGCTTGGTGATTTAGAGTAAGAGAATTGATACTCAAGTTTGAAAACAAAATCTAAAAATCTTGATGGAAGCACATTGTTTCTTCAGTCTTAGAGAGCAAAACATCTGATTTGAGATGGTACAGACTCTCTGAGCTGAAGAAAACACATATTAATAGTGCAGACACGAACTAGATTGTGTATCAGCAGAGCCTGATGTGAATCAATATTTCCCTACCTCTCTGCACTGTGTAGGTGTTTCTGAGGGGAATGCACACAGACAGTCATGGAATGCTCTGGTTCAGCAGCAGCTGGGGACACATTCCCTGCACATCTATGGATACTTTTGAATTTGTGCAGCAGTTTGGGGCTGTCTCTGCTTTGGATCTTGTGTGTGTGTTTGAGTTACTGAAGTGGACACGAAAGAATTTCAAGGTGTAGGTGTGATTTGGAAGTTCTCTTACTGATAAATTTGATAGCTTGCTCTTGAAAAGGAGCTGCTTGCAATGAAACTTTATTTTTTTTTGGCTTTTGCTTTTGAAGTACATCTCTAAATACTATACTTAAATATTCTCAGAAAAATGGTTGTAAAAAAACTGCATCAGGATGGAATCAAACACTTCCAGGTGTCTTTGACGATGTTAGTTTTATGGTTAGTATTTCTTAACTTAAACTTTGGTATCTGCCTGAGTGACCTTCTCCGATTAGCCATTTTCCGTTGTCATGGTTAGAAATTACTCTCTTGCTGTCGCTATAGAATGAGGTAAGGTTTGTTGAGATTTCTTTGCTCATTTTGAGTGTAAAGGTAATGAAAGAGTAAAGAGGCAGGGAGCCAAAAATATTTATTGTCTGAAACCAGTATATTTCCTAAAATAATCGTTTCAATGAAGCTCTCTTTTCCAATTTCCAGAATTCAATTTAAATAATGATACTATGGATAAAGCTG
This sequence comes from Rhagologus leucostigma, assembly GCA_013397725.1. NCBI lineage: Eukaryota > Metazoa > Chordata > Aves > Passeriformes > Rhagologus > Rhagologus leucostigma. The sequence goes on along the minus strand of VZTD01010890.1, from coordinate 537,301 downwards.
TTCATCTGGAGATTAGACAAGCTGTCTGAGTTGTGGGGAAATCCAGGACCATATAAGTGCATTGTCTGATTTAAAATATGTATTCCCATCTCCAAAGTGAGTGCATTTATTTCTTGGAAATGCTTCCTAACTGAAAACACTGGTCTTCTTTGTATGACATTTTTTAATTTCAGCTTCCAAAGAATCACAATGCCAGACAAATTTCACAATTCCTGTTGTTTTGGGAGAGACAATTGAAACACCATGCAGACAGCATGCCTTGCTACGCTAGTACAGGACATAGGACTGAAGCCAATATCTTTTAGATATCCCCTCATCTCCCTAAATATCTTCAATTCTCTCAGTTCTTGCTATACACAGTAATATTAACAGGCTCTTCAGATGGAAATCAACACATGCATGCAGTGACATTATTCATGAACAGGCATGCTAGTAGGGCATGTCTTGTTTGGATGATTTCTATTACCTCTCATGGCAAGCAGGATGCTTGATCTGAAGATAAAATGTATGTATGGAAGGCAAGATCCCTGGGATCTAGTTCTGACTGTTGCACTCCTTCAGTTTTGGGTGAACTTTGGCGTCTTGGTTTCAACAGTTCTGATGAATAAGCTGTAAACAAGGTCTGGCTCAATCAGTGCTGTGGGGCTGAAAACAAAATAGCTGTCTAATGTGAAAAACTGTTCTCGCAAAAAAATTACTATGACAGAGCAAACAATGCCAGAGTTCTGTTCCTAGACTTGTTGTGAGACATTGGGAAACTCAGATGTAATCACTGCCCTGCCTCAAAGGGATAACTATGTGAGGATAAATATATTAAGACTTAAATGGTCTGTGACGGTAGAAATGGTTGGCCATGGAAAGTCTACATGGAATTTGATACTAACCTTTTCATCAGCTGTTGAATTTGATTAAACAAGTATCATTTTGCTCAGTGTAAAAGTCCCAATTCTAATGTATCTTTCCCTAAAAAAAAAAAAGTGACTCTACCTCATGTTTATAGATTAAATCTCAAAAACATGTTCAAAGTGGCTTAGATGTTTAAATGTAAAAATACGCCTTTTTAATTACTTTTTCCCTCTACTGCATTCTTTGGAGCCAACTCATAGATGTATTTTTAATGCTTGAGTTTGGCAATCTTCTACTAGCTGAGTTGTTATCCAAAGATAAAATCAAAATATTATTCCCTTAAACCAGGAAAATAATATTTTATACAACAAAACAAGGTTAAAACTGATTTCTTGCTAAATGAGATAGAAAGAATTGAATGGCAGTAATTTTTGAAATTTCTTGGCAGAGTTTGAAAACACTTTTGGCATGGTCGTATGTTAACTACTGTGGAATTAGTCCCTGGTGCAAACCTAGACTATTCCAATATGTGGCAAAAGAGAGAGAATTAGTTTTATTTACCTCATTTATCTCAACAGTTCCCCAGTCTGAAAAGCATCCCAAGGCTTTAGATTTAAATATTTACTTATTAGAATGCTTGAATTAACAAGAAAAAATGGAGAGCTACTGAATTTATGGATGGTAGATTAAGCTCTGAAGTTCAGGTTATAACATGTCCTCCTGAAGGTCAGAGTTCCTCTTTTGGGGGCTGATTTTACTATTTGGGATATCTAGACTCTTATTCTCCTTGGTTGGGTGATATTCTTGGAGAAATGATACAAGTCACTCTCTGTGTGTGACAAAGGACAAGACATGGCAGAGTTCCCAGGTTCCTCCTCTAGCAGCCGCACTTCCATTGCTAGATGTGCTTCTGGTGGTTGAAGTTTCATGTGAAGCACCTCCTCACCCTCAGAGCTGTCACCTCTTCAGAGAGTAACAGATGCCAGGGGTTACTGCGCTTAGGACAGAGCTGAAGTGGAAGTGAAGCTAGGTTAAAGACGAGCTAAAGGGAAGGGTGAACTTTCTTTTCCCTCTAAGACGGCTAAACTGGAGACTCTGAGGGATAACTTGTTTGCAATGAATGCTCATTAAAAGAAATGGAGCCCTAGCTTTCCTCCAGCTTTCTGGTTTGTGAAGATACCTATGGATTACATTTCTCATAAAATATTGGAATGTGAGGGCAATATTTCAGGGCAATGGACTAGAGGACGAACAAATTAACAACTGCGTACTGAAAGTAGCTGAGATTGTGGAGCTTGGGCACCTGGAAGGCATTCACTGAATCTCTCTCCCTTTCATTAAGGGACTCCAGCAATAAGAATAAAACATAGAACAGCATCTCTTGGTATTTGCATTCATTGTTGTTATTTCAGCTCCATGTTATGGACACGCAAAGAGTTCCAAGGTGAATTATTATTATTATAAGTAATATCTACCAAATTTTAATTTTAAGAAAGCTAAGCACAATAGAGATACCTGGATGACTATTCAGTTTAAAGACAATAGATGAAACTACATGAACTCGGCAATGCTGACGGTAGGTGATGTCCCCTGATCTTACAGCTGGGTCTTGTAATAGAAAACATCTGTTTTCTATTATGTTGAGTATATTTTAGCTACCTAACTCTTTCTACTGTTTCCAGTGGGAAAAGTGTTACGTCTACAAACAAACCAGTTTCAATAGGTGTGTCTCTACTGAGCAATGAATCTTGATCGCCAGGGAACTGGAAACGAGCCTTAGCAACACTGTAACAGTGCTTTGTCTGTCTACTGAGTGCTGAAGATAATTGCTTCCTCTCTCTGGACAAGGACAGCTTTCTTTAGTCCTAGACCACTTGTTTTGCTGTCCTCTGCACCTGCTGTGTTTTCCTCCCACTTACCGCTTGAACTGTGCCCTTGATTTATAGCAGTGTAACCCAGTGATCCTTCTGCAAAGGGCAGGGAAGTGTATAATAGTCCAGTCATTTTCATATATTATAACTAGAGAATTTTGTAAGGAAGACAAATCAGGACCACATCATATAAATGGATAAATATATAGAGTTCTTGCACATTCAGCCCAAGCATTACACACTGATGGTATCTTTTCAGGTTATCCTGTCTCATGTCTTCAGGTGAGTTCTTGATCCACAGGGGGCGGTGACACTTTTCTTACTTCCATAATTTTTAGACAGAATGTTAATGAGTTTATAAAGAGATCTTATGGAGCGCTTCGAAAATGCCTAAGACATCCCATGTTGGTATTAATTTTTGTACCGTGTATATAAAGCAAGCAAACTTCCCAATAATTCTCGTGATTTCTAAGGTGCCTGTGTATGGGCAAACATCGTAGAAATTATCTGTCTGTATAAATGTATTTGTATATAGGGAGAGCAGAATTAGGCTCTTGAGAAAGTTTAGATAATGTAATAGAAATCCATTTAAATAAGAATGTACCCTTTGTTGCCAGTAGTCTGCTGAACTGTCTGGTATCATTCCTCAATCATTAAGTCACATTTAAACAAGGTGCTGAAGGACTTTGATGTTACTGCTTTTTCTTGGCAGCTTAACTAACCGAGAAAACCAAATAAAGTTAATTGCAAGCTCGTCCAGAGTAGAGATGGAACAGAAGCAAACATCACAAACCTCATAACTCTCTTCAATATCACTTGTGCCTCCACTCTGTAATTGCTGAGCTAAGGCTCTGTGTCCCATACCAGAAAGAGGACTGCATGAGATCAGTCAAACACATTCCTACTTATTTTTAAATGCAAAACCTTAAAGTATGTTTGTTTGGAATCTCTATTTGTACGCTGTGAAGAGGGCTGAACTCTGCACATCCCACACAGTACTGAATTTAAATTCCATCAATTTAAAACTCATAATAAGGTAAAAAGACTTACAACTGCTAACCAAAGTGCTTATAGTTGCCTTGAAAATTCTTGCTCTTTCCCCACTCTGCGCTCTTGGGGTTACAGAGGAGGAAAGGCAGATGTGAAGAGTTTGTCTGCCACAGATTGCTTTAACACTGTGGGTTCTTTCCAGCAGAGAGATGTTTGCTGTGCAAATGGCACCTACCACAATGGGAGACCTTGAAGGGTCTCAGCACCTTCACAATTCACTTAAATTCTCAATCACCTCCAGGACCTTCTAGCCTGAGGGGCTCGCCTCCTCTGTTTGATGCAAGCTGGGCATCATGCTTTTCCCCATGGTATGGCAAGCGAGTTTCTCACTTGCAAGTGTGCGAGGAATTCAAGCATGGAAGAGATACCACTTATGCTGGGTTTGATCCTTGTCTGTTCTGGGTGCTGAGCATCTTCCATATTTTAAAGCAGTAGAGGAGTGTCAGAGTAGAAACAAGAGTAGCAGGCTGAAAGGGGGTGAGGAGGTGATGTAGCTAAGTATATATGTCTTAACCTGTGTTTTTTCTTGCTGTAGAATTCACATCTGTGGTGGAACATAGTGGAATACAACTATTGGACAGGCTTGTTTTCTTTATGTCTCGTAACATGTGGCCTAAGGCAGTATTGTTGTTACTCGCTATGCAAGAATCACAGCCATAAATCACCATCAAAACAAAAATGGATAGGCAGATGTGCTCTGGGAGGTTAGCTGCTTAACACTTGGGGCCTTCTTAAACTTGTCTTCTCTGACTTAATTAAACAGCTACTACAGGATTATTCTATTTGGCCCTTACTTCATTTTCCATGACACTGAATGCATGACTGCCATGATATGCACTGACATCCACAGACTGAACCAACAATATTCTATCAAAAACATTAAATAATTACAGCTAGAACTAAGGAACCAGTGTTTCCAAGTTTCTTCTAGAAATAATGTCTGTGTTTGGTGATTCTGGCCCCCCAAAGAGTGATCTGCAGTGTGATCAGGAGGGGAAATTGGAATTCTCTACAGATTTGAGGGAGAACATGGATCTTTGCAGGCTAAATACTTCCATGAATTAAACTCTGCTACTTAGTTTCTAGTCTGTTTTAGATACCAGATATTTGGCTTGGATCCATCTTATTTAAACTGGAACTGTATCAACAACCTTTTATTTGCACATTTGAGTAGTGGCATCACAGTTAAAAAAGATTGTTTCACTAGGTTGTGTTCAGCAGAGTTTATAAAAACCTTATGAATCAAAACTTCTGTTGTGAATCTGTCAAAATCCATGGTGTTCTGAGATGCAACAAGGACTGACTCTCATCAATGAAAAAAGAAAGACAAATAGATAATTAATCATTATTTTTGTATATGGTCTTTTTAATACCATGTCTCCAAGGAAGCTGAAATTACTTTACACCATTTTATCTTGGATTTATTCTTTCTGATACGCTCAGGCAGCTATCCATCAAAAGATGTTTTCAGAATAAAAAGTTTAAAAGGATAAGTGACTGCCTGGCCACTGGATGTGATCATACCCTGTTACTATAATTATAAATATTTTTACTCCATCTACAAACTTTTTTAAACTTATATATATAAATACATATTTATATTTTATATCTTAAGTTAAAAGTCATTTATATATTTGACAGATAGACAGATAAACATTCGAACCTTTACTTTACCAAATTTGATACCCTAACAAAGGCAGCAAGGTAGCTTATGTGTCTTAAATTCTACTTCTTTGTAATCATTATATCTTTTTTATGGAACAGCCCAGAAAAGACTGGAAAAATCTGAAGAGCTCATGTTATTGGTCCCACAGATGGGCTAAGAATATTATGCAGACAAATTACATGCTGCCTGCTTAGGTCAGGCAACAGATTGCACATTAAGGATAGATAATCTGATAATGATTTAGGATGCCTTTATGGGCAGACGGGAGAAGTAGTTCTGGCCAAAGTTGCTCACACTGAGTTGAAATAGTAGCAGTGGATGGCAATTCATCACCTAAAGCCCACAGAACTGAACTGCAGCTGGACAGGCTACCCAGCCTACCATGCCAGAAGTGGGCAGCTGTATAAAAGCCACTGCTGAAATATACTCTGAGGATGCTTTGTGTTGGCTCTTCTCCAGGGTGAGAAGAGGCATGCACTTGTGAAGGACACGCAGTAAGTGTGCCACATCACCTTAAAGTTTAGATTTGTACTTCTTGTCAATTTTCACTTTTATCTCTATTTCTTTTTCTGCAAAGTAAATGCTAGCACTGATGCTGATGCTTGCATTTTAAGCCAGGGGGATAATTTTTTGTTATTTGATGTTACAGCCAAAAAAAATACTGCCTTTTAAACACAGATGGCAAAAAAATGGGAGACCATACCGCTATCAAGCCTTAAAATACAGCTCTAATTCTTACTCCAACTCTGGACTTTAACCTGCGCACTTGATATATAGCACTTGAGAATGTTTGCAATGCAGGTTGCGATGAAATAAGTAATTAAGTTGAGCAAGAACTGTTCTTTGGCCCACTTACTTTATATTTCTAAATACCCTTATTTCTGTTTTCTCTGGTTATTTCATTGTTATCCCAACTGAGAAACAGATATATGGTATTTTATGTTGTGTATTTCTAAAGCTTATATGACCTTCACACTATATGTGCTGATTTATGCATCATTATTTAAAATGAATAGTTATTAAAGTCCTTTTCTGTGTCGAAACTGAAGAATTTAATTAAGTTATTATCTCAGAATGCTTCACACTTACAATTTCGCTACCATCATGGTATTAGCTTTTGTTGCATGCATTTAAAAAGATTGCTCAAAATGAATTCTGAAGGTGTTTCCCAAGCATGTACTCTGTACTGGGGACAGAAGATGGCTTTGGAACTGCATTTCCTTTTTACAAGCTCTCTTCAAAAGGAAACATGAAACTGCTAGAAATATTTTGATTTATATGCTCTGACAGAATTGGGAGATATATTAGAGGTCTTAGAACAGTTGTGACCTGCAATAGGAATGCTATGGCACTGAACTATGTCAGGGTCAGTAATGGATCCATGGTTGTGTTCTTCTATTTACTAATGACACTGAAATAAATGAGTTCGGTTACTTTGTCCTTCTAAGACCTTTATTATACAAAATAACTAATAGTCAGCAATTCCAGAATTTCAAAGAGATTCAGACATTTATACAGCAATAATGCTTGCTTACAAACCTCTGATTAGTTCAGGATCCTATGGTAATATACTTCTTCCCTGTTAAGCTGACAACCTAAGTAAGCATAAATATGGAAAATTTTTTCCCTTTTATACTGTCCCATTGGCATAATCAGAAATATTTTAAAATACTTTATACGCAAAGACGTTTTAAAAACCCTATACATCAAACAGACATTAACATCATAGCCTAGCTGGGAGAATTAAAACAATGAAATAACGAAAGTAAAAAAAAAAGACTTGGTGGCATCCAGGGGGTTGTGATTATCCTGTGTAAAAATTCAGTTGTCTAGACCTATTCTGTGTGTCTGAATTCTCAAAACATCCAATGTTAGTTAGATAAGAGACCTGAACTAACACTGCTTCTTTTGTTTCTAAGGCTATACTCAGATTCCCCACTGGAGAAATCACCCCATGTCAAGCTCTGAATTACTGTGACGAGGCTGCTTCTCGCAGGCAAGCTGGGTTGCTTTCTGTACACCCAATGGAGGAGTGCAATATAGATGTGATGCTGAGACCACAGGAATCCTTGCCTTTAAAACTGTGCCAATATTCTTGAAAGCCTGGTAACACGATTGAAAATAATTGGTTCTGTTGTGGTTTCTACCTGCCTACTGAAGGGTGGTGATAACCACTGTAAGACATCTTCAACTGAGAAATAAATTGCCTCATTTTTATGACTACCAAGCAATAAACTGTTACGCTGCCAGAAGAATATCACTTTTGTATATATAGCCTTACCCAAGCTCTTCTTTTTGCACATTGTATTTTTTCATTAGACGCAATATATTTAAGCAGAGCACAGTATAACTGCTTGGTTTTCAAAGCAGCACATCCTTCTCCTTTTTTTTTTAATGAAGTATTGATGCATTTATTTTTAGATATTAAAGGTAACAATTGCAGAGCTCCTTCTAATGCATAAGATGAACCAGAAAAGCTGTAAGAAAGCCAGGAAAGCTACACTCTTGTTAGCTTTGGTACTAGGAATTTATAACACTAAACAGTTGCATATGAACTGCTTCTCTAAATAAATCCTATCTTTAAGGATGAGGCAAACAGAAGGTGACATTTAGGCTAACCTTCCAAGAAAATCAATTTTGTTTTTATTATTTTAACAAGAGCTACAGATGTTTACCAGAGCATCTGCTAAATTTATCCTGGTTTTGAAGTTTGGTACAACAAATTAATGCTCAGTCCATTAATATGCATTATTACTAGGTTTTTAAAAATAAAAAGGAAATTTTTACCTGTTCTGGGTGGGCAAAGACTGTAAATCTCTGACCTATACTTCATCATACTGTGAATCCAAGACAGTATTATTGTAAGTCTAATAGCATAACCTCAGTTTAGAGTTAGTGTCTGTAGTTAGGAGTGATTTGGTCACTTTATTTCATATTGGTGTAAAATTTGCAAGTTATGAGAGCTCTCAAAGGTGCATAAAAATTAATCAGTGCTCTGGAGATTCACACAGCTACTTGTAAGCTTCTGGGTCATGGTAACTAAGACTCTTAGTAAATGAATGGTAACCATTTTTTTTCCAAAATGTGGCTATTTAAAAATGAAGAAGCCCTTCTGATGGAAACAACAACATTGCAGTCGCCTTATAAACAAAATCACAATCTATAACACTAAACCTTCCCACATTTTAGATAAAGCCATGTGTGAGCTAAATGCATTTAGTTCTGCAACCCTGTGATTTATTTTATTTACAGAAAATGTATTCATGAGATTCAAGTGTCTGAAACATTTCTCTGTGTGTGTTCCCTTGGTTTTCCACGGACCTATTGAAAATCACATAGATCCTAAAGGGAGTGAGTGTGTGAGTATCATAAAATACTTTGAGCTGGAACGGACTGTAAAGATCATCTAGTTCCAACCCCCTGCCATGGGCAGGGACACCTTCCACTAGACCAGGTTGCTCAGAGCCCCATCCAGCCTGGCCTTGAACACTTCCAGGGATGGGGCATCCACAGCTTCTCTGTGCAACCTGTGCCAGTGCTTCACCACCTTCAGAGATGCTGAAGTGCTTCAGAGATACTACAGCCCTCTGAGCATCTTTGTGGCCTCCTCTGGACTTGCTCCAACAGGTCCATGTCCTTATGATGGGGACCCCAGAGCTGAATGCAGTATGGCAAAGCTTGGGACAGCTAAATTAGTTATTCTCTCAAGTTTTCCTGTCTCTTCCACACTGGGGATGGAGCTGTTCATAAATTATTCGACACTTCAAGAACATTAGAGGTAAACTGACTTCTTAAAGCATGAAGCTAATGAGTCAATGGGCCACCTCACTGATGGAAGGGACAATGAAGACGGAAGCACTGATCTGATCAGTGCAGTTCTGTTCCTGCTTTCACTTATTAAGCTGGAGTACAAAGAGTAATTTACCAGAGCAGCATGGGGTCTATCATTGTACAAGCACACAGGCTCAGTCTTTGTCCTGTTTCATCCTTGAGAATGTAACCTTGCTAATCTCACAACCATTGTAGCCCAGTGAGTCTGATAACCTGAGCGATTAAAATTTTAAAAAACAATTCCCATATCTTTTAGAAAATTTACTCATCCTGTATTACAAACCACATACTAATAGGCTCAGTGTTGATTTTGTGTTTGTTTGTTGGGTTTTTTTAAACTTTGTTTTACCACTGTAAGTTTAGACATTCTGTAATGAAAAAAAAAGAGGAAGGGCGGGGGGGGAAGAGAGAAAAATACACACATTCCTAAAAATTCTTTAGTTTACACAGAAATGAACTGGAGTTCAAGGTCCTAGTCATTATTGCTGCTTGATTTATTCATTAAGGGTAACAGCCTCCTCTTCCATTGTGTCCAGAATGAATTCTATCTCAAAAAATTTCAAGACTCCAGAAATATGTGCAATTAGCAGAAAAGACCATGACAAGAGTAGGGAAAAGAATGAGGACAGTTGATTAGTTGATTTCTGCTGAGAATCTGTTGCAGAAAAAGATCAACAGCCTACTCCCTATTCCTATGAGAAAGGCCTCTGCTAATTCCTATGTGAACAGTAGTCTTACAGTACTTTTCCTGAGTAAGGACTACACTGCTCAGCTTTGCTTCTGGTTTGCCTCAGTTCAGAGCAAGGATTTTACAGCAGCTGAAAAGTGGTAGGGAACCATCTCAGTTGGGGTGGATGCACAGCATGGAAACAAAACACACCTGCTGCACCACAAACACATCCTTATGCTCACTGGAGGGCAACTGGTCAGCTTCCAATGGACCCAAGCCACCGCACGCATAATTGGATAACACACTACATTTGTTGCTGTAGCAACACTATTACTAATATGGGCCAGAAAACATCTGCCCTGTCTCTCTCTGCTAAAATTCCAAAGTACCTAGTCCAGGATATGTTTGTTAGCTTCTCCTTTGCAAGGTTCATGACGGATTTAGTGGTATGCTAAATGTTTTGATTTGTCCTCTGGGGTTGACTAAAATGTATTTCAAACACAAGTTTGAAGATAACAGGCCAGATCTCTGAAGGACACATGCCTTCTGTTCCCCCAGTTAATGTGAATGCATGTTGATCAATGTTTTGGTGATATCTCCTAGTTCTCCTATTTTAAGGTGAAGCATAGAATTATCTTTGCAATGTTGCCTGACAGGCCCTTTCAACTGATCAAATCAGTCTGTCTGTTCTGGAGTGAAAGCCTTGTTTTCTCCTCTTTACGGTCTTTAGTGGCTGAACCTTAAAAATAAGGACTAAGGGTGGTAAAAATAGAAGATTACGCAATTATTATATAAAAAATATGACAAATTCCAACTTCAGAGGACTCCAAAAGAGGGTGGGAACAAGCAGAACGAAAATGAAGAATTTCAAGGAAATGTAGTTTGGTTCTCATCAGGCTTCTTCTAAAAGCAAGGAAGATCATAAGAACAATTTCTGATTTTTAGCTACCACAGGTTAACTAATCATAACTCTTAATTTAGAGCCAAACAAAGGCATTCACGTGTTAGTATGCCTGTGCACTGTAGGTTTATTAATCTGATTCATCAGTAGTTGTAGGAGCTAGTTTGAATTTCATGGAACAAGTACGCATGAGGAAGATTTTTTTTCTCCTTTACTGGTAAATTTTTACTTTACAAACATTAAAACAGAGCATGAATATGCCTTGGAGCAAAACAAATGCTGAATCAATTTTTCATTCTAAGCCCTTCTATGAGGGGCAATAGTACTGATTCTGCAATTTCAACAACACCCAGCTTTCACTGAAATAACTTTAATGAAATAAAAAAATACATCCAGCTTTTGAAATCATGTTCTTCCACTAGGCCAAACAAAGGCTTAATGACCAAGAGATGAATGACATTTTTTTTTTGCAGTGAACCAGAATTTTTTTCTTCCCTTTACTTTGTCCACTCTCGCTTGTTGCAAAAGGATTGAACAGTATTGAAAAAACGGGAGAATGATCAGTGAAGAAAACTAGCCAGATGAAATTCTATCTTGAAAGAGAAAGCAATTTTTTTCTTCACTTTATATTTTCCTTAACAGCTGTCACTGGGAAGAAACATGGGGAGTTGAAAATGTGAAATTTTTTCGCTCTGAAACATATCACTGCATTCTTCCCTTCTCTTGCCCTTCATCTGATGTAGTGAACATGCAAACTTTCCAGATGCTGTAATATGATTATGACGAAATAGTCTAAATATTTATTAGAGACTTTAAATTTAGTCTTATACTTTCCTGTGTAACAACTCCAGGCTCGCTTATCAGCTGTCTATCTCTCTGGAAAGAGCTCTGAAAGAAGCAAACAAAGGAAAGCAGGAGAAATGGCTTCCAGGACCATGAGGTGTCAAACAGGCATGCATGAGCTTGTTTTTAAAATGGTTCTTGATTTTTAAGGCCTCTTACCTTCTGCTGGTTCCCCCTTGCGTATTGAAAAGAGTCATATTTACTGGTCTTGGGCTCCTTATCCAAAAAACGAATAATTTGTGGGGATGTTTACTTGTTAGTTGGGGAAGTTTCATGGATAAGGCTTAGATGGGACATAGGCAGCTCACAGCTGCCAGGGTGGAGCTGCCATTCCCTGTTCCACACCACACAAGCTCCCTGGAACTATGTTCCTCCTGTACCCTGTCTGAAGATCTCGGCTGACCTGACTGAGACAGGTCTGTTCTCTGAATCCACGTTTTCAAGGGGGGAGATAGATTTTTTCCTGCCTTTAGTGAGCACTACTAGCTCATGAAGCACTCAGGAAAGCATGAGCACAAGGCAGCACTGGGGCAAAGAGGAGATGGGAGTCCTGACTGCTTCTTTCAGCAAGCTCTTAGATTTGACTTGATTAGCTGTAGCATAACTCTTTATAAATTAATGTATTAAAACAGCCACTGTATTTTCTTTAAAACTGAGGTAGTTTTGGAAGCTGATCAATAGGAGCAAGAGATGTGTCAACCAGTCCAAATGGGAATGTAATAATGACAAAATTGTGTTTTTCCTACAGTCCCTTTCATGTTTCTCCCATGTTAATTAAGACTTCAACACTCTTGCCAGCTAACTGTGACATGAGAATATGAAGAATCTTGCCCAAGGTCGCATAGGAAGTAACTAGCAACTCTCAGGAGTCTCTGCCTTGTAACAGCAAATTTCCCTGCTGGAGTTAGAGGAAACAGTGCTGCTTAATTGAATTGGCATTCTGTGCCCCATTCTGTTCACTGGAAGCTGCAGAAGTCTTGTATCAGTAAAGACAAAATATTCCTGCTCTCTGATCCAGTATTTGATTTGAACCAGATGCCCTTTTTCTTCCCTAATAAAGGCTCATTCCCTTTGGGAATAACTCCTTGGCTTATAAAAAAGTTCTTCTGGAGGAAATGCTACTGGGTTTGGCAAATCTCAAGAGAAAGCTAAATAAAGATTGAGTGAGTGAGTGAGAGGTAACATTTCAAAGCAGGGCAAGATTGTCTTGGGAACCTTTTCTGCCCTGCAGCTGAAGCCCCCACCATCTGAAATTTGGCATCCTTGGGTGCTGCTGGTGGTGTTTATTTATTTTTGAATGATATTTTATGCTTTAAGTTTCAGAAATGGGCATCACTTTGCAGATCACCTATAAGAAATCGTCTCTTTTCCCAGGCAGTGCTCAAAAACCAGGTTTGTTGTTTTGTTTTCTTTTTTCAATATGACTGTTGGCTGTCACGGTTTATCCTTCCCTGGCAACCTTTCAGTCCCAGTACTCCTTCCAATCTGCAGTTAGTTAGCTGTGAATATATTTAATTAAAGCTGCATCTTACAGCAGGGGAAGTATTAGCAGTCTGTACATCATTAGGGGTTTTTTTGGTTTTTTATTAGTCTTACAGTGTTTTAGGATTCTCACTATGAAAATATCATGACATCCCCATCTGCTTTCTCTTGACAGAAGCTGTAGCCAGCTACAAAATGTAGACTGTGCAGTCTGTGAGATGAGAGAAAACTGCTCCCTAATCAACCTTGTTTTGATTGTAAAGCACTATGACTGCAGTCATGCTTTAGGTTTGTGTCACCAGATTTTTTACTTCCTGATGTAAAATACGTCAGTGATGGAAGCTAATAGCAACACCTGTCATTGACTTGTGTCAGCACAGTCAACAGAAAATGGGAAAGAGGGAATACAAAACAGAAAAAAACTCATATATACATTTGGCGGCTCCATCCAAAATCATCCATCCATCAACCCACTATCCATCAATGTTACTGTATAAGGAAATAAGGGGGGAAAATATTTTCTTCTGGAGATGCAATTATGTCCTGGTTCCAGCCAGGCCAGTGTTAATATTTGCAGTGGCCAGGAGGAGCCATGTCCAGGACCTGGAGGTTATTCTATACCACCTCATGTAATTGCTGAGGGCAGGGAGAAGGAGTCCCTTCCAAGGAGGAGGAGTTCCTTCCAGTCCAGTAAGTGTGGCAGAGGGAGTGGTTGCGTGGCCGTGGTTCTGAGCCGGAGGGAGAGGTTGGGCAGCACCGGTGGTGAGCCGGAGGGACCAGTCAGTGTAGCATGGCTATGGTGGGGTTGGGTCAAGCTTCACGGTGAGCATTTTTGCATATGAATGCCTCCTGCTTTTGTACACTTTTGTTATTAATATTGTTACTGCTACTGTTTGTTTTCTTATCTCATTGCTTTTTCCGGTAAATTGTTCTTATCTCAACCCCTTTCCCTTGGTGCCTCCAATTCTCCTCTCCAGTCCGTGGCAGGGGAGCAAGTGACAGTGTGGTTTGGAGAGTCTCAGCAGGAGCACTAAACTGAGGACTCCATTCCTAATCCATGACAAATTACCTGACAGAAGTTAATTTATTTCCTATTTCTCTGCCCCACTCTCTTTCAAACATGCTGAAGCAGTTGCCATTGGTGTTCCCTGGCTACAGGTTGAACATCTACTTGCTGGTTCAGGCCATGCTTTTCCACCTGAAAATCCCAGAATCCTTCAAAACCCAAAAATACATTCCCTGTCATTACAGCCTCAGTCTATCTTCTGCTTTATTACCAATTATCAACTAGAAAACACTGTAGCAATATTTTCACCTTGTACTACCTTTGGTGAGATTCTCTTGACAGTAAAAGCTAAATCCAGCCTCTACAATTACTGGAAATATAGAAATGGCATCAAATGTGCCTGCAGCTTTAAAAAGAGAAAGTGGCAAATGTTAGAAATTTTTATTGATTTTGGTGGTTTAAGACTTTTATTTTATCTAGATGAATTGTTATGCAGAAGGTCTCTACCAGAAGATCACTATTAATATAGCGAGACAAGTAAGCTTCTTTACAGGTCACATTCTTTACAGGAAAGTCAAATTGGTGCAAAAATGAAGGAAAACTTTGGTAAATCACAGCTTTGTTTCATTTGGTGGGAGGGGAGTCATATCCTAATGAAAATAATAAACTCTGATCCATGACTGTAGGTTTGACATCATAATTTTACAAATTATTGTCATGATATTTCCACGGTAAGAGTCCTAAAATACTGTAAGACTTATAAAAATAGTGAAGGTGTTATTTTGTCTCTTGGATGCCTGCAGTAATGAGTGGCTATGAAGGAGTCAACATCAAGGAATTATTCATTTTAATACGCTATTTCTAGGTTCTTTCTCAAGTTTACATAGCTCATCCTTTCCCTTTCTAGGGCTGCATTTTGTCAAATCCATGCAGTGATTGGGAGTAGGGTAGGAACTGATTTTTCGGACCACCACAATGTTCAAGTGCACAGCAGGCCCTGATGTCCTGACTGACCTCCGATTGGGATCTCCACTCCATGTCCTCTGTCCTTTTCTCCAGGAGCTCTGCTTAAACTCGGGCTGTGTCTTTATGCCTTGCCTAAGCTGTACTGTACATAAACATTTGTAGTCCTGTCTCATATCTTGTTGGCTTGTCTCTGGTCTTGCCTCCAGCCTGTCTCTTGCCTCTCTGGACCCCTTAGATATATACTGGACTGGATTCATCATCTTCCTTTGTCTGGGACTGCCAACAAAACAGCTGTTATCAGCATCCTGGTGTGCTCACATACCCGGGTCTTGCAGCAAGCCTCTGCTGTGATCATCTGCAGCTCCCAGCTCATCTTCCGCTATGTAACAGCCTTGCTCTTGCTGCTCCCTGACACAAGAAACAATTTTTTCCTTTCTGCAGAAATTCTGAGTAGGAGCTTAGGTATTATCTTGCGAATGGCCGGATCTAAAGTTCCATTCAATCAATACCTTGATTAAAAATTGCCAGAACTGGAGTGAAAGCTAATCTCGAGATATTTATCATCCAAGGGAGAGAGTGTGTATATGGGTAGAGTGAGATATATTTAATTCCAGAATTCTGATATTCTGATAGCATTAAACATGGATGTGTTAGTAAGATTTATAGCCAAATGGTGGGGGAAGAAGGGGAGAGAGGACAGAAGTTAAACGCAACTTGTAGAAAGGATGAAACAGAATTTGATTATGTTAGACTGAATTGGTTGTATGAAAGACTTTACAATGTAATTTGAGGAAGAAAATCCTTTACCAGTGAACTGTGTTTGGGAAATGGAGAAAAGGCAAGATGCACTTCCAAAGAACAAACGACCAGTAACCCAAACATCTTCTCTGATAAGAGTTCTGGGTTTTGCTAAAAAAAGAGACACAATAAATTTCCCTTATCTTGGCTTTAGTAAAGAATGTTAAAACAACAAACAAAAGCCTGTGATATATTGAAGAACATGTTTCTACCAGAGAGAAGTATCAATGTTATTGACTAAGGGTCTGGAAACTTATCTGTGATTCCAGTCTCTTTCCAGGAAAGAGTCATAACTCAGCCTTGGTACATATCTGGGATTCAAGACTTCAGCCCACCCCAGAAAATATCCTTGTTCTATATTTGGTTTATCAAAGCAGAGTTTGACTGGACAGGTCATAGTGTTGAAAGGAAAGAACTGAGAAAAAGAGAAATTAAACTGAAAGAGAATACTGGAAAAAATTCAGGATGGATTTCAGGAAGTGAAAATATATTTAGGCTGGATAGCAAAAGAAAGTATCTAGGTTCTGAAGACTGAAGCTGTGTGATGATCACTCAATAGCAACAAGAAGAGCAGAACTGAAATTAGAATGAATTTTAAGAAATAACTAGTTTATGAAATAAACCTCCCTAAGAGGTTCCTCAAAGGCCTGAGTACAATGACTGAAGAAGTTCCTTCCAGTCATGTTTTTTTCAGTGGACTGAGAATGGATTGATTTTGACAGAGCACAGGACTATTTGGAAAATCTGACAATTGTCATTTCCCCTTTAGACTTGTACATGGTCTATTCTTTATTACTGTGTCCTTCAATTTCTCACACATTTCAAACTGTTTTATCTTCACATTAATAATGAGAAATATTTATGTACTGCTGGATTAACTGGTCCTGTGTTGTTGGTTAATGGATGACTTATGGAGATAATTTTCCATTATTGAGCAGTGGCAAGACTGTGTCCACTGTAATATAGCCAACACAATCCAAAATGCTGTTTTCTGCTCCAAAGAGATGATTGTGCCTATTTTCACAGATATCTATCTTAAAAATTCTGTCTGACAACCTTCTAGAAAGTTACAATTTTCCTCCCATAGCTGAGAAAGTGCAGCTTGAATTCCCCTTTTAAGAAAAACTTAGAATTAATGATATCTTTCAGGAAGAAGAGTTACATTCAGGTCAGTGTAAAAAGCTCCTTTGGTTTGTGTGTGGGAATATCAGGGATGTAGAACAAGAGCATAACTGGACACAAGATCTGCCTGGTGGAGGAGGAGCAGTGGGAGGAAGGCAAATTAGCATTCTGCCCTGAGCACTGAAATGCCTCGATACAGCACTGCAGCCATTATACTGAGACATGATACCTCCTCCTGAGAGATGAAGAGAGGTGGAAGTGATTCCATGCCGACTCTTAACATCTTTGTGAGATAAAGGTGAGAGGATAGCATCTCTGTGAAGCAGATGAGCTGCTCATAATGCAGAAATTCCTGTAAGGGTGTATCAAAGTGCCTGGTACTCTACTGCTCAGGAGTGTTTAGGAAGCAACAATCTCCCTTCCGTTATATAATTAATTATGCTTCTCAATAAAATTAATTATACATAAAATTCTCTCATTCATATTCATAATTCTTGTATCTCTGTATGGTAGCTGTGATTTTCCTCTATTACAGTTTGAATTATAGCAGCCTAAACCTTCTCATTCTTCCACTTCCAAACACATCTCATGCATCTCTTCATGGCTTTGGCACAGATGCTATTTCTAAAGCAAAGGCAAAAAGGAAATAAAACATTTTCCTCGCTTGTAGGACTTCTCAGAACTGTTCTATTGTCCCACTGGGAAAAAAACATTTTAACAAGGCTGCACATTGTGCATAAACTCTTCTCTGTTTTCTTCGGAGGAAACCATCATGCTTTCTGCTTTACAGCCCAGTAGGTGATTCATGTGTTAAGAGCTGTCAGGAAAAAATCATTTATAAGCCATGCAATGTTGTCTTGATTTAAAAAAATCCCACAACCCCAAATAAATGCTTCTATGAATAGAAGTAACTTTTAATTTGTCCCTTTAACAGAAAATATGAATTGCAAAAACCTATGTACTTTGGGGAAATAAGTTGCATTTCTGTGTTCTTTCAAAACATTGGAGAGAGGTTATCTCTGTGTCTGTGAGCACCCACACCTCTCTGCAATGAGGAGGAAGGTGTAGACTCATTGCAGTCTAGAACCACAGTTTTTCTCATTTCCTTCAGAAAAGGAGAAAATCTATGTCCAAGCTTGATGGGGAAATAGATTTGTGTTCTGAAGTCAATGTGTGTAAGTGGATGACATAATTCTGGATGTGCCTAACCACAACTAAGAAGTTTGCTTCTGCTCGTGCCACATACTGTCCTCTCCCAGTTTGCTAGAAAGCTAGTCCTGGTTATTCTGAGAAGGTTTTTGTTGGTAAGCACGTGAGGGACACAGTTTGTTTCCTGGAACTTAAGGAAGAGCTAAGAGAAAAACAGATTGGGATGTTCAGACTTTGACTAATGTGACAAGACTGAGTTTATGGAGAGAGATAATACAGCTGAATAATGTGTAGAGCTTTCTGGGTTTGGGAAACTCATTTAAGCATGCTGGAGGACAGAAAACAGGAATATGAACAGCATGAGACTATCTTGCAGAGATAGTCTCACTAGAAAATAGCTTTTAAATTAGATAATTTTCATTTCAGTTTCATTTTTTATGTGAAAGCAGATTTTTCCTTAGTTTTTCTTAGAAGAGCGATTAAAAGCCATGTTCTTGTTAAATGGTGCCACAACAAGAGTACAAGGATTCAGGAGTGAATTTATTTGCTCTAATTTGTTCAGGATTTTTCCTACTGCAAAACAATATCTTGGATAATTTCTTTTACTGCTGCAGTGCATGCTGTGATACATTCCTCCATGATGTTAATCATAATCCCTCCTTAATATTTCTTTGGGAGAACTAACCTTTCAGTTTCCTTTAATTTTTTTGCATTTTAAGCATCCAAAATATCCACTGTATTACTGTGGATGAAGAGGAATGGCATTATCCCTCTTAATGTTGAACTTCAGTTCCCCAAAGAACTGTTGGAACACATTAATGGCGAGCTAACTTCTTACAGCCAGTCAACTCAGGCAAAATAGGATGAGGTCATCCCTATCCCGTGTCCGAACATTTTATGCTGTGCTACTGTTTTGAGTACATCTCTTTTTCCCTTAGGTTCATGTGCAGTTCTCTCCAGACAGGCAAATATGAAAAAAATTTCTTTTTAAAAATCAACAAGTTGGTCTAGCAAATTAAAAACATAAAATCTTGCCAGGAAAAAAAAAAAAGATACTGAAGTGAAGTTATTCAGTCTCTGTTTATCTCAGCTGGAATGACTGATGGCTGTTTTTCTTCTGCTCTTTGGCTGTTTCCTCTTCTCCGATTTGAGTTTAAAATCTTCATAAAAATATTTAAACTTCAAATAATTGTGGTATCTAAACACCCTAAATCTTGAAGCACAAGTACTCAAGATACTTAGCTTAGTCCTCAAAATTGCTCTGCGGCCAAGTTTATTAACTTTCTAAGACTGTCTCCAGGAAAGCAATGATACCAGTATATATTTACAAATGTTAATTGCTTGAAATGACACTCGTCCTTATAAATGCGGCATATACCTAATGATAAAAATGTGATTTGTATTTTCCTTAAACAAAACAGCAAGTATCTGATTTTTCTTTGTGTTAGTCTTGGCCCAGTGTTCGTGAGCTGGCTAATACAGCTCACAAGAAAACATAAAATGAACACACGTAGTTTTCAAATAACATGAAATTTGGAGGACAGGTCAGTTATATCAATAGGTTTCTACTGCTGCATTTGGAGTGTACCTATGAATAATTTATTTCTTAATAAAATTACAGGGAAAGCCAAGGAAAAAAGCCACATATATATGGCAAGAAACTGTCTCCTGGAAAAGTGATTCTGAGATAGGAGCTGGGACATGATCTATAGCAAATCAAGTGCAAACTTAAGGGGTGGTGCTGTAGCTGAAGATAAACAGAGTACTTGGATCTACCATCACAGGAACTTTAGGTAGGAAAAAGAAGTGATATTACTGTCATGTGCAGAACAGAGAAAATCACTACTGGAATATTTCTACTAGATCTGTTTAATTTCTTCATAAAGAAGTATCAAGCAATTCCTAAGCATTCTGAAAAGAAGTGAGAGATTTGAAGCTTGGTTTCAGATGTGATAACTAAGCCTAATTTGTTTGCAAATAGAAATATTACAATGCTGTGCCTTTTGAATACACTGACAGAAGACAATAAATCTGACAGTACATGCTCTTTGACCTAAGAGAACAAGGTATGTCTGCCAGTCTCTAGAAGATGATGACAAATCCATTCAGATTGAGAATGGAGTGAAACATTTGAACAGTTAATAAACTACTAAGAACTATGGCAGTAGAAGATTTTTGACTTATCATTTGAGTGTTTAAATGAGAGTGGGTATACTTAAGAAACATCATCAAGCATAAAGTACTTCTTCTACAGTGTAGAAATTGCTGGATAAAGTCCTTTGACATGTGATACTCCGAAAGTAAGGCAGGATGACCTTAATTATACATTGCTTCTAAACTGCTTTTTTGAGAAGTAGCTGCTGTTGAAATCCCCAACCTGTCGTTCTCAGGTTTGACAGGACTTCTCAATTGGACCTCTGTAAATTATTATTAGGCGTCTTTCTTTGGAAACTGTGATTTAACCACTCTTTCCTTCCAAGCAAAAGCAAATAATTCCAGTACTTCATAGCAAGTCATAAAATAATGTAGCTAGCTGTGGAAACAGAGTGGGAAAAAAACCCTGAAACCCATCTTTTTGAAAAATGTGAAGATATAAATAATGATGGAAAAGGTGTTTCCTGAGAAGCCTATTGTTGGGAAAAAAAATATGCATAATGATTTGTAGGAATCTTTGTTGACACTGAGGGTACTGATATGTAGCTAGTATTATTACTTGCTAAGTTTTTTTGAATGTAAAGTGCTTTACAACACCTTAAGGTGAGCATCAGGGACACAGTAAATGATGATTCTTTTATGGGGAGTGAAGAAGGGAACAACTTGCTCTCTTCTTCCTGCTGGGTCTCCCTTAACATGTTCCGTTTCTAAAAAAGCTGTCACTTGTCTTCTGCCACATCATGGCACATTCCTGCCACTTGTGCCATGATCATTTCCCCTCTCACTGCAATAAAGATGTGGCATGCAATGGGGATTATGTGAAGAAGAGGGAGAGGACACCTACAGCAATATTTTACTGCAATTGGTTGCCCCCCAAAAAGTAAAACATCTTTTACAGGTAAGATCCACTTAAGTTCCCTTTAAATAAAGATCAAAATGCAAACAGTTAGTTTGATTTGTAGAACAGCAAGAAATTCAGTTCTTGGCTATGAAATTAGAACCATCTTTTTGAAAAAAACCCAAGAAATAAGACGGCCTGAGTCACGGAAACACTTTGGTGATGTCTTGTCCCAGATGACACTCGGTGCAGACTCAGACTTGGAGGTGTCCATCTCCAGGAGCCTTTGAAGGCTGCTCTCACTCCTTTTTCCACCTGCACATATGGATTAGAAGATGACATTGAATGCAAATGAAATTCAGAGCAGTTCCAAGGAACTCTTAGTTCTTCCTCCATAACAATGGAGATTTTTTAATACAATGACTTCTATTAACTTTATTCTTTTTGAGGGCAAACCCACTCTTTTTTCTGGATCTGAACTGCATTTTGAAATTCAATGAGAATTCGTTGTGTTGCTTTCTCCCCTAGGATGACTGCCCTGTTATGAAGTTAATTGCATTAGAGTCTGATCTGAACTCTTCCCAATGTGATTCGCCCTGTGAAACTTTGTATGGCTTCACAGCAAATGACTGTATCATAAATACTATTTGTGGACTTTCATAGTCTTACAATCCTTGACAAGCTTCTGGCTTTGCAAGAAGAACCCTCATTCCAAGGGACTGATAGAGAAGTCCAAGGCAGTCCTTAAGCCAGCTTCGTTGAAGCATTATCTCCTTGTGCCTGCAACTTTTGGTCAATTTTAGGGGTCAGGCCTGATGAATGACTCTATAAACTTCTGCAGCAGCCTGATACTTGTTTTTATGCTTTCTGTGAATTGTTTATTATGTTTGAATGTTTTACAGAGTTAAACCCAACAAAATTCTGTTTAATACGGATAAGGACTGGGAGTTCTTCCTCTCCTTATTCCCATTTCTCATTATTTGAAAAGTTGTTTTCCATTTTCCTTTGTTTCTTAGCAGCTTCACATTCTTTCAGATGACCTTTCTTCTATCTGTGTTCAGATGTGGCTAAAACCAGCTCTGTTGAGGCAATTAAATCTTATCCATTTTCCTCTCTTTCCTAGTCTGTGTTTAGTCATTTTTCTTCTGTGCAACTGTGATTGGAGGCTGTCATACTGCAGCTTCTTCCCAACTGACAGTAACATTTCTCTCCTCACTATCTTCTCACAAATTCATTCCTCAGTCTCTTACAGGAGATCCCGAAGTATCACTCTTATTCAATAATGCCTCTTTTCACAGTTCGTTCCTACTTTCAAATACTTTAGGACATTGCTCATTATTTCCAGGGTTTCCTTTTCTTGGTATTTTCTTTATTTTCTTCTCCTGTTAGACCACACTGTACCATCACTTAGTAAGTAGGATTCTTGATGGAATTTAGCTAAGTGGCTTATTACCATCCAAAATTTTGGGAACTTAGGTCACTGCGTCTTTTAACAATTCCAAATCAGCTTTGTTTCATCACCTGCAGATTTAATATTACTTAAACATTGATGCATATCTTCTTAGTCTAGTCAACATTAAAAAACAAAACAAAACAAAACAAACACAAAAACCAACTAAAAACCCCAACAAAATACAAAACCCTGAGCTATATTTTTTTAATTCATATTGTTCATTTTGTTTCATAACTTTGATCTACAGTGTGGCAGTTTTTCTCTGGCTGTTCAGTGCAGCCTTTACACATATTAGAGTATTTTTTCTTGCGTTTATTCATCAAGCTGCTTATTTTTCTGGTTAAGTCTGACTAAAACTGACAATTTTTAGATAATTATAAAAATCTGCTTCACTTACTTCTAAAATTCTCAGTTTCTTTTATGCAAAACTTTGTTCCTTACATATATTACAATTACGTAGTCCAGAAGCAGTGTCAGGGCTCTTTTGAACCAGTGCTACAAAGCATCCATCCTATTCCAAAAGGTTATATTATTCCTGGGACAGGAACAGAGAAGGCAACCAGTTTGAGAAAGAGCTAATCGCAGAACTGGTGGGGTATCACCCAGGAAGAAACATACCTTTGGGTTGAAGGGTACATACCGTTCTTCAATATCTTAAGTGCTTTGGCAAAAACTAGTACATAACAATTATACTTCTAAAACAATAAACAGGAGATGTCAAATGAAACTGGTAAGTGATCTTAAGTGGGAAAGGACAGTATTTGTTCAGCTGTAGTTTGGCTGTTGAATTTCTTACCTGTGGAGGTAGTAGACGCTGAAAGCCTACATGGTTCTTATACGGATGGAGAATCAATGGAAGGAAAAACCCTTAAGTATTAAAAAAAACTCTGACTGACCCTCAAGAACTCCCTGAACCACAAATACTAAGATGCTGGAAGATTATTCTGCAGAGGCATCCCTAAAACTCTCGCTGTTTTCTTACGCTTTTTTGCTGGCTGCCCTAAGACACAGGACAATGTATGAGGCCATTTATCTGACATTGGAATGGATATTGCACACAAAAACATTTTTTCAGACTTTTATAATCTTAACTTGCATGCTTGGAATTCAATAAATAATAATATAAATTGCACGTTGTCTTCCTGCATTTTGGATCACTTAACATTGCACAGAGACTGGAGCCTCCGGGACAGTCAACTCGGAAAACTGCAAAGGCTCTGCAAGTGCTGGAGAGACATATCGGTTATGTTTAGTCTACAGAAGTGCATGTACTGCTGGGCTGGAGAGAGCACATATTCCCTAAAGCAATTCCCTCGTGAACTGAATCTGCCTGTATGTTGCATAGGCTAGAGAACTATTTTGAAAAAGTGGAGGCAAAGAAAAGGTAGTGGGAGGCCAATTTTTTTCTCTTCCCCAAACTGTTCTTTAAGTAACCAATACTTGACATGTGCCTGGCAAGATGGCCAAAACCGCAAATTCTTTCTCAATCTGTGTGGGAAAAAATTATCTTCTATCATCCCACTTTGTTTATTCAGCACTGACAAGGCAAAAAGATGAGGAGGGCTATTGATCTTGTAAAGCTTGTAATGTAAAAAATGAAAAGCCAACACATTTGGAGAGCAGAACAGAGAAAAATTGAAGGATTTAGAACTAAAGAACTTCACCCACTCAGTAAGCATTTTAGGAACAAATCATTCTACTTTAGTTTCTTACCTGTAAAATAAGGATCTCTCACAAGGTTGCATGTAAATTTGTGGAAGTTAGTGATGCTTATTTCCTGCAGTAACGCACACAGTAAAAAAGCTCCTAAGGAAACAGAATATTCTGTGTGCAGTGCAATACAGAAAAGCGTGAGGCCACACACTGGGTGAAGAGGAAAAGAAGAAAAGAAACAAAGAAATAATAGATAAATAAAAAATAGAAACAAAGACAATTCTGAACAGCAAGATGGTTCATTTGCTGAGCACTCTCTGTCAAAGGATCTAATTAAAAGAAAGAAAAAAGCCAAGCCACAAGGTTTGTTGAGAGTACAGAGACAGTCTTCTGAAGACACAAGAGGAAGTCTGAATAAGACTTTTTGTCCCTCAGCGGGTCTTGGTTATTATGACAAGATGGCATGTCATGTTTTTATTTTATTTTTCCTCTGAGAGGTGAGGGTTTTTCTCCTTATTATCTCCATTTTGACTTTCCTAACTAGTCAATCTGCTATGGCTGCTACCATATTTTTCTGAATATCTGTCTTCTCACAGCCTTGTGACATTTCTGAAGCCTTTCTGGACCTTGTCATACAAGCATCTGTTCCTTGGAGCTGTCCCCAGACCACTCATTTTGCTTGTACCGTCAGTTTGCTCAGTCTTTGTGATCATAGTTCTGGATGCCAAAGTTATGCTCATGATCTTAATAACCATAGTTCTTCTTCCCTGCACAGTGAGATGATATCTCCATTTTATGCAAACTCAGGCACTACTTCATGCTCTTTTAGATGCATTATTTTAATTCTGGCAATTCTCAAGCATCTTAAAGGTTGTGTTTCTACTTAGGCCCTAGGAATCCCTTCCCAGAAGGTAACAGGCTGCCCATTACTTGCTTTCACCCAAGTCATGTTCTCATCTGAAAATTTTAATGACAGCTGAGCTACATCAAACAGATCTTCTCAAAACTCTTATCAAACTGGGAACTTTGCTAAGTACTACTGGATAATTTTTCTTTCAACTACAGAATAAGATGATAACTAATTTTATTGAGTATCTTGATAGTGAGAATGTACAGGCAAGATGATGGAAGATTAATGATGAGGTATTTCTCAAGCTCAGGGACTAAAACTCACCCTGTGTGCTTTGTGGGAGGGTATCTTTATCACCAGCCTGTCAGACAGGCTGGGCTGGAAGCAGTGTCTTCCCTCTGGTGACAGCATGACACTGCTCTTTTACACAATGATTGTAGGATTCTGTAGGGCAGAAGACAGCTCTCTGAGCAGAGGAGGAAAATCCAGCAATCTCGTTTCCAGTCTCTGCTCCAATGTCTTTCACATCTAAAACATCTGACTCTAAACACTGAGTTAAACATTTTGAAAAATATAAATATAAAAAAAATCATGTCTTACAGTTAGAGTAGTTGCTTATTTTTGAACTTTGTTTCACTGCTGCATTAGTGAGCCAATGAATCAGAGATTTAATCTTCCAGAAACAAACAAACAAACAAAAAACCTCACTGCCTGTTTATCTAGGTTTCTATGGTTCTGATTGCATTAGAATTAGTAAAATCAGCAATGCTTCTCTGTATTACATGAATACTGAAATATTAGACCTCTATTACTGATCTTTTACAAATGGGATGTAAAGATACTGCAGCTTGTCCCTGCCACTAACACTGAAGTTTTTGACACTGATATATGAACTGTCCTTCTTCATATGGAAAATTCATTATTATTTTTATCAATCTCCATGGTGAATTGCTCCTTTTCACTGACATATCAAACATAAAATACTTAGATTATGAAGTACCTTGGTGGTTATTACCTCTTCACTTGCTATCACAATATCAATCACCAACCTCCATCAGCCAGTACTGTTGACTTTCTTGGTCCACTTAACTAAATTAATCAGTTAACACAAACTGGGTTTTTCCCCATTTTGTCGTTCTTGCTAAAAGGAGCTTGCTACAAAAATCTTGAAAGCTACTTCAATGGCCTGCTTCAAATCCTTCAGTATCATGCTTACAAAAAACCTTGGCCATGCTGGTGGGCTTGCACTACACATTCTAGTTATTAGCATCCTTGATATCCATCGCCTTGACTTTAGTTCATCTTATTGTGCCTCCTATCTTTGAAAAATACGGAAAGTCACAGTGAAGGATGGTGTTAGCCAGTGGTGGTGACATTCTTAACATGAGTAGTTACTTTGACATATAAAATGTACTTCTGCCATTGTCCTATGAGAACGTTTCTTTTAAGTGTGATTTTTAAACTTAAGCACAAGAACCTTGGTGTAAACCAGTGATGCATTTTAGATACAATATTGCCATACTGTTTTTAAATTAGGTTGGCTTTATTTTTTCTGGAATGAAACCAATACAAAAGCAAACTTTCCAGCCCCTAGGCTAGGCTACCCCAAGGAACTGACATTTCTAGGATGTCTGTTGTACTGTTCAGTGTTACTTCATTTTAGTTCATCGAAATAACAAGTAGACAATGTTTAATGTAATAACCAACACTAAAAGTTATATTACAAAATGATTTTGGTTTTCTTTCTTTTTTTCCATGTAGGATGATAAAGTTCCTTGTTATACATCAGTTTATGACTCTCTTTTGTTTCTTTAATTTATACAGTTTGATAATCAAAACATGAGAAAAGTCCAGCTAAATTAGAATTGCATTGATCACACTTCAGTACGTCTGACGCTCCTTTGAAATGTCATTTTCTAGGCCAGCTTAAAATAATGAAAGTGACAGAAGGGTAACAGCTGTGATTAGAAAAATAACACCAATACTTTGTCAATTATTCTTGCTTTCAGAAAGTAATGTGCTCTATAAGTTATGTAAACTAATGTAGAACATTAGTTTAATGCTGATTAATTAATTAATTAACATTAATGCTGAAAATCTCTAAGTGTTCTGGGTCTCGTTGTTTTGGTTTTATTTAATTTCTGCTACTCTCCCCACGTAAGCCATTCTTGCTACCTTTGTTCCTGCTGCAGGAAGGTTATGAGAGCAACCACTGTTCTTTAAAATACATGGCTATTTACTTTCTTTGAACAATAGAGTTTTTAAATACCAATTCTTAACTTCTATAGAAGTTAAGACAAAGAATAAGGGTCAGTGAGAAATCTGAAGTCAAATGTTATCTTGGCACTCAGTAGAAAAATGTGAATTCTATAATTTAGGAATTACATGGAACAACAGGTAAACACTCAAAACATTCTTCAGCAAGAACATCAGTTTCTCTGTGGTAGGTTCAGATTCCTTGTTGAATTAACTCTCTTTTATGCCAAACCACTGGGAGTTCTTTATTTAAAAAGATAAACTGTATAAATGGTATAAATTGCTACAGCAATCATAGAAAAGGAAATGGATGTAAAAAGTGTTCCTATAGGCATTTACATTTGAACATAATTATACTTAGAAATATTGTGGGATATAAAACAAATGAATAAAACTATAAAATGCTATCAGGATCTTTAAGATACATTTTCCTGTTTAGCATAACAATGGTTTCTCTGGTTGTGGCTACAACAAAGAGATGTTACTTTCAGTAAAATATGTATTTGTCTTTATACATACATAAGCACATGTACTGTGGATTTTTCCTAAAAGAGATTAATTCTGTGTTGTGTCTATAGACCAGCACTCATATGATGCCTGGAAGTTGTGGTAAACTGTTGCAGCACTGCTGTACTAGCCCTGCTCAAGGAATTATGTCTATTTTTGTGTCCTGGGAAATGTGGTGACCGCCCAGGTGCTCAGCACTCCCATCCAGGCATGACTGTTGCCCTTGCAGGTGTTAGCTCACACCTGTCTGATTGGTGCATAGCAGACGATGATTGCAAAATGCTACTGGAATTACTTTCAGCTAAAAGGGTAAATATTTCTATTTGTGCAACAGATAATGCTGTTCAAATTCCATGAAATACCCATATATTTATGTTCTTACTAATCCTACTAAACCTCTTAGAAACAGTTCAATAGGTTTTTAAGTGACTCCAGCTGTGGGCGTCATTCTCCTTCTCCATCCTTTCTTCCTTTCCTGCCCAATCTTGCTGAGACACCAAAGTGTTCTTTGAGAACTTTATCCCAAAACAAGGGCTGCAGAGGCTGTTTCTCATATCCTCTCTTAATACGCAAGACTGTCTTGATGTGCAAGCCTCTGCCTTCTTCACTCACCTGAGACTGCTAATCCTAAATGCTCAAAAGCCCTGCCCTAAGGAATGCTATCCCTCAGGGAGAGGGGAAGGCATGTGTGGTTTGCTTTCAGTGTCATCTCTTTCTGGTGTCAGAATAAGGAACCATATGCAGA
This sequence comes from Rhagologus leucostigma, assembly GCA_013397725.1. Classification (NCBI taxonomy): domain Eukaryota; kingdom Metazoa; phylum Chordata; class Aves; order Passeriformes; genus Rhagologus; species Rhagologus leucostigma. Next base: position 508,644 of record VZTD01010890.1, on the reverse strand, counting down.
TGCAAGAGAGGATGAGGAGGAGACACAGATGTAGCAAGAGCAGTTGGTACAGAAGCAGAACAGAATGGAAGCCACGGGTTCTGCAGTAGACTTGAAACAGAACTATGCTGGTAGAGCATCTACTACGGTAGCAGGATGCTGTGCCTAAGTGGAGGTAAAACAGCTTGAGCAATATCCTATTTGCAAAAGTTGTCACTGGTGGAAGGAGAACGGGGGTCACTGTTCTTTTGGTGTTGGAGAATGCTGAGACTCATCAAAGCCAAAGTTATACACTGAGGAAGTGCAAGGTTTCCTGACAGAAACCGGCACCGGTGATGATGCGACAGACAAAGCTCCTGATAAAGGAATCAACAAGCGATAGTACTGATAACTTATCTAAGGCTGGTGAGCTGACACTGGTGGTGACAATGAGGTGACACTGCTGGCCTGTAGACACATGACTTTCCCAGTCCCACTTTTTAATGGCAGGGTCTTCTAACATACCCCTTCTCAGAGTGTGTGTAGAAATTCCTCCCTCAAGTAGGGATGCTCCTCAGGGTTCCTCCTTGAGGGTGAACAAAAGAGGTTTGCCCACAGGTGGATACGGATGAAAAAAGTCAATCTCTACTTAATAATTATCTTGCTATCTTTATTATCATTGCTTCAATGTTACTTCAATTAAGACTGCATTACACTAGTAGTTGTAGCTATCTATACTGTGTAGGTAATAATTCTGATTAAGGTTTTTAGTCTAGTCATTACCACCATCCATTTAGATAATTTATTTTAGTCATATAAATGTGTTTGGTTTGCCATCCTTAATCCTGTGCGACAAAATCTTATAAAGCATCAATTAAACATATTATAATCCCTCAGACAGAAGCCTTTGACAAAGTCTGGGGCTAAGACTGGACCCAGTTGCACCTAGGCTCCCTTCTGGGAAGAAGTGTAAAAAGCAAGGGGCTCCTTCCTGCACCTTGTGACACAAGAGGAGCCTCTCCCTGACAAACTCTGAAGCGTCCATTCTGCCCATGGCAACTTCTATTACTACAGTATTCCTTTACTGCCCATCACTGAGCTTTTCAAGAGATTGGTAAAAGAAAAGAAAACAAACGTCTTTTTCACAGAAGACACTGGTATGTTGAATCACAATGAAAACTATCTTCCAAATTTGTTCCAAAGTGGAAACTATAAAACTCTTGTTTGGGAAAAACATACAGGTGCCTTTAATTTTTGCAATTACATTTTTTTAATGCCTTGCAAACATTTATCACATCTTACTGAAAAATACCACAGCATCTCAGAAGACACACTGTGAAATTCTGTATCTCAAATTAAAACACTCATTGATTATTGATTACTAATAAAAATACATGATTTTCTGAATCTACCTGCTTCTACTGTAACAGTGTGACATTATACACAAATGAAGAAGGTAAACAACTGGTGAACTAATTTAAGGAGCATCTGTTTCTGACAAGTTGGGTTAGCTTGTTAATGTTCTACTCAGCAGCAATGCAAGTAGCTGGGACTGCAAGTGCAAATTCATACTTTTTATTTATGCTTCTCCACTACAGCAGAGTAAAAATATTACTTGTGCTCTTCTTCCTTTTTGCTGCCTGAATTTTGCATCATTTAGTGCATCAGCTGAGAGTTTCAGTGCCATTTCCACACTTCAGCCTACCCTGGAAACTGGCGCAGGGAAAAAAAGCACAGGACTGAAGACAGAACACATAGGTTCAATATTAGATGCCACTCAGTGACAAGCTTTAGATCTAATTGTCATCCTCAGTGATCTGGGATTCATTCCATGGTTTTCTTATTTGCTCTACTACCACCACGGACTATGTTTTGGTTTCTTGGAGTGAAATGATCATGTTTCAAAAAAACCTAAAAAAAACCAAAACCCCACAAAAAAAAGCACCAAAGAACTCAACCAAACAACAAACAAACAAACAAACAATTCCTTCCCCCCCCTTCCAAACCCTCCATGCAGAGCCTAGTTCCAAAAAAGAGTTTAAAACTCACCATTACAAATTCATCAAATTGCTGTATGTCTGGAAATTTTAGATAGGTAGCTAAGATCCTCAGATTACTCAAGAAAGCATGTCTTGGTGGAAGAAGGACAATCTAGATGACACGTAGCTCTACCTGCAGAGAAATATGATGAGAATGCGTCTGTGATTTCCTTCACCAACGTGTAGCAAGACAAGGAAAGGAGACAAACACTGAGAAACAAAGTGAACAGCAACCAGCTCATACAAATAATTTTATGCTGAACTAGCTTTTTCCTATTAAAGCATTCATTCCTCTCAAATAAAGTCTTATCAATTTACATACTTAAAAATGCCAGTAGCTTAGTGTTTCAGTATTCTCTTTGTAGATGCTGGGAAATGTTATCTGATGAAAGACTCTGGCATTGAACTGAAAAAATTATTTCCTTTGGGAAGCAATTTAATTACAGAAAAATGTTTTTCATTTTCACAGAAAATTGACTATATCTTGTTTATTTCTTTTTGCCTCTGATGTCAGTCCATTACCATTCCTGGAAGGAAAATGTAAATGCATTTCATTCCTGGCAAGCGGATTTCACCTTCCCCTCGTGTTTCTTAATCAAACAGCAAAATTAGCTTTGCATTAAATTATTGAAAAATGATGCTGTTTATTGAGCTTTGGATTTTAAACATCTTTGCAAATATTTCCACTCTAAATTCTTGAAAAACAACTAATATTAACTGTTTATTTGATACCATAATTCACATTTTTGTCTTCCAAACCAGGCAATATTAGATAAAATTCCACTGAGGGTACAGGGCAATAAAAGAACATCCAAAAAATCTGCCTAAGAATACTCAAGCATATAATTCACTATTTAAATGATTTAATGTACTTCAAATTGAATTTGTGAGAGAAAAAAACTTTAGCTTTTTATTAACATTAAAAGAGTGAAACTGATTTCAGGCAACAAATGACCAAGTAAGGAGGAATTACTGATGTTATTCCAAAAGCCCATTATAATTGAAAGTAAATGTTATTCATCTATTCTAGTTTATAAAGTGTTCATGATACTTTATAAAAAAAGGATGAATAATGATAAGAAGAATTCTTATTTGGTGGAACAAGAGCATTTCTTTCAAAATTACATAATATATTTTCCTTAAGATGAAAACCGGAATTACTGAACAATTAATTTTGTACGTAAATGAATTGAAGAAAACATGTCATTAATATCTATGCTATTCCTTTTTTTTTTATCAGTGGAGCTAGACGTGCAGAAAGCAAAAATGTTCAAAGAAAATATGCATGAAGAAAGCAAGCACTTCCTGCTACAGTAAGTATTTGCAAAAAGTGTTTGTTCATAAAGAATATACATTTATATTTTCCTAGCAAGGCATCCAGTAACAAACAATATTATCTTCACATGCATTCCATGCTTTTATCGTCAGCTACAAATTTTGACAGTCGTGTTGAAGGTGTCACAGCTTTTCCATTTCTTCCATTTGTTTCTTTTGTTCTTATCCTGCAACACATTCACATGCAAATGTAAATTTTTCTCTTCTTAATTAATATGTAGCAAACTCTGCTCTGCAATAAGTTCAGCTTTGTCATACCTGCCTTTTAGGGCAGTAATATGCCTCATATCTGGGGATATTTATTTTCAACAACTTTTTCGCTGATGGACCTCAGTGACTTCTTACACTTCTCTCAGTTGAGGGAATGGAAGCTGGTTACAGCCCTTAGTTTCAGTGAGGCTTAACATAATCTGTGGCACTGTTCCCAGGGGGAAGCCTTTGGCCAACATATTTTGGACCTGCAATACAGCAAGGTGAATGCAGCAAAGTTTTCAGAGGCACCACATAAATAAGGAAAAAGACAACGGTGCTGTCGTATAACGTGGTCGGGGTTGTGGAAATAGTTATGGTTGTGGAAATAGTTCACTCATTGCATAGCTGAGGGGTGCAACCACTATGCAAGAGTTTTTGTTTCTCAGTTGTGGAATTGGTCTCACACAAACTCCACACCCACATTTCATGATGCTGTTGGTAGTTTCAGTTCAAGCAGCCTCACCAGAAACCATGTTTCATTAATTTGCAAGGGTTTGTATGATGCCTGTGACTCCAGAGGAATAAAGAACATTAACTCTACCATAAGAACTTATTATACAGTGAGGAGATTTTCAGCTTCTCCCAGAAGACGGTCTAGTACAAAAGCACAAAAAAGTTTCAGATAAGTAAGACTTGTCCTAATTTTCTGCCTAGATACTTTTCAAAGGAAAGATACAATCTGAAAAAAAAATCGTATCAATAGTTATAAGCAAATCATAAGCCTCTAGATATTCAGTAACTCTGTGTTGTTAAACTTGAAATGCATTTAACATAAAGGTTCTCAAGCCAGCAGCATTTTGTGCCAAGGTTTTTCATAATGGCTTTCTCTAATAAAACCGGCTCCGTTACTCAGAATACTGAGAAGAAGGAGAATTACAAGCCACATTTTGTTCCCAGTCTAACTGACACAATTCCATGCACCTCAACAATGTTGCTTCCCATTTACTCCCTTGCAAGACTTTGGTTCAACAAAGCGGTTACACATGTGCTGAAAGCCCTCACTGAGCAAAGAAATCCCTTTACTTAACTGTAGGCAAACTTAGGAGGATCTCAGTGCTTGTTACTTTTTTTTTTTAAGTTAAATGTGTGCCTAAGACCTTTACTGGATGAGAGCCTAATTGAATAAAATAGCGGATTCAAGTCTATCCCCTATAATCTTCTCCATAATGTTCACAATCTTTCTTCTCTAAACTATCTTTCCTGATACTGTTTACCTTGTCTTAGCACTAAATGCAACATGATCCCCTGAAAGTTCCACATGTCACTGGGCTTCATGAAACTGAACAGGGAGTGGGTATCCACTGACATTATGAGATTGCCTTTGTAGGTCATGCTAAGCAAGAAATACAAGTTAAATTTGTGGTGCAATTAATTATCAAGCAAGAAAATTAAGTATTGTTTTTACAAAAAATCGTTGAACTCTGGAGTAAGGCCTATAATTCAGAAAATAAGAAGTACACTCTTGAGAAAGTTCAAGAGGATTTTAATTTAATGAAAGAGAAAGAAATGGTGCGTTCAATATTAAACTGAAAATAAAACATCAGAATGAAATTAGCAATTTTGATCCCAAAACCTACTACTGAAACTGGAAGTAGTGAAGTCAGCAGCATGCCTGGCTGATGGAAGTCCTGGGTGGCAGTTCCTGGTCATTGCAATGATTTCTGGAAGATGTGTTTGAAATGGAAGGCCTTTTCTGAATCTGGATCATTTAACAGTCTTCCACTTACTCTGAGAGATATTATACAGTCATTTTCATAAAACAATAGAGCTCTAATACCTAATAGGTTGTTTTTTCTTTTCTTGCTACTTTCACTGGAAAGCTGTTCCAGCAAACTCCAGCCCCTTGTCTAATTTCCGGGCTAAATTTAACCACGACCAGGTTATAAATATTTATTCATGTACTGGTGTTCCCCTTTATTTAAAGGCGGGTAGAGTGCTTTGACTCATTAGTGTTTACACTTTTACCTTCAACCATAGCTGCTTCGTCTGACTGAATCCCATATCACCATTTCTCTCCAAGCCAAGCAGATCTTGCTCTTTCACTGTGTCTGCATTAGGCCTCAGCTCCCCAGCAAGAGCAGATGTATGGCAGAGTCAACTTTTCTGCCTGAAGTCTGTACTACTGTCACGACAGGTTCCAGTCTTTGCTTACGTGCTTTTGTGTTGGTTTTCTGGTTGGATGGTTTGCTCTTGTTGTTGTCTGTTCCTGTTTTGTTTGTTTGCTTGTTTTTGTGTTGTTCTGTTTTTTGTTTTTTTCTGGTGCTGTTTCAGGCCTTCACCTTCAAGTGGAGATTTAGAGATTTTTGTATCTCTGGCCATAACATGTATTGCACTTCAGATTGCCTATCTGTACTGGCAGCAAGACACATCTTGAAGTAAACCTAAAGGCATCTTTCAAAAAGCAAACTTTTAAAAGTAGAGTAATTAGGAGAGATATATCTGAACAACTCTTCTTCGCATCTCCATGCAAACTTGTTTCTCAAATGTGCAGACAGCAGTGAACTTCCGTAGAAGTAGTCTACAGAAGTCATTCAAGCAGGTTTTACAAAGAAAAATGTAACTCCAAAGTAAATAAGAATAATAAAGTTGTCCATGGAACTTTATTATAGAGGATTGTGATGTGTGACAATGTGAATAGACAAAGAATGAACTCTCCCTCAGGTCGCAATTTGTAATATCTGGAATATCTGACTAAAATTTTTATCTTGCTATGTCAAGACTGCTCTTCTTATTTTACTCTTTTTTGTAGTCATAGATAGAAGTCAACCTTATTTCTCAGACATTCTTTGTTAGCTTCATGCCCTCCTTTGCCCCGCCTTTACAATTTTTTCCTGCCCTGCTAACTTTGTAGCAAAAGTGCAAACACCAGTTTTGCAGAGTTAATACAGGATAATGTGCCAGCCTCGCAGATCCGCAGTCTTGATGCTTTTAACTTTAGACTCTTCCAAGGAAAAATGTTTTTTCCTATCAGTTGTGGAATTATGAGTGTTTACTCAATGTTGATACTTATGATGTTTGCATAAGCAAGCTTTTGGATGTTGTGTTGTAGACTTTAAGAGTTTCTGTAAACTATGGTCTGTAAACTGTAAGAGCTGTAGTTTGTATTATAACTGTTTAAATTTTTTTCAGTTAATTGAGACTGATGTTTTCTTGATGAGTGCCCTGGGAAACTTGGATACTGCAGATTATTTGGCATTGACTTTAGCATCCTGGCACTGAATGATCCACCCTGACACAACGTTAGCATGCACTACATCACCTTGGGATGTGAGCTACCAGACATGTTTTAGTTCTTGACTTAAATTACTGTTGCGTGCTCTTAACCAGTTCTCCCTTTCTACCTGAGCAGTGACTGTGCTGATATGAAGCCTGTCTTGACCAGTTTTTTTCCTAGTTTATGGATTGTTCAAAGACTTAAAGACTATTAATGATTCCACTAAAGCTCTGGTCTCTCTTTGAGGGATTATCACCCTTTTATTAAATACTAAAAAGGGATTGATACTCAGTGGTAGTGTGTTAATGCAATTGTTCAGTAACTTTTTTTTCCACACCAGCTCTGTTCAATAGCTTTTATTCATGGTCTGGAAGCATTAATAATACTCAGTGCAGTGCTGTAGTTAAATTGGCTAATACAATAATTTTGCCTCAGTATTCACCAACAAGTGCTCCAGACACACCATCCAAATCAAGGAAGACAAAGGCAGAGACTGGGAGAATGCAGAACCACCGGACTGTAGGAGAATATCAAGTTCAAGACCACCTAAGGAACCTGAAGCCCATGGGATCTGACGAGATGCATCCACAGATCCTGCGAGAACTGGTGAATGAAGTGGCTAAGCCTCTTTCTATCCTATTTGAGAAGTTGTGCCAGGCCAGTGAAGTTCCCAGTGACTGCAAGAGGTGAAACATAACCCCCATTTTTAGAAAGGGAAACAAAAAAGACACAGGCCAGTCAGTTTCATCTCTGTTCCCACCAAGATAATGGAGCAGATCCCTCTGGAAACTATGCTAAGGTACATGGGAGGTTAATACTCACAGCCAACATGGCTTCACTAAGAGCAATTGTGCCTAACAAACCTGTTGGCCTTCTGTGACAGGGTTACAGTGTTGGTGGATAACAGAAGAGCAACTCACGTCATCTGCCTCGACTTGCACAAAGCATTTGACACTGCCTCGCTTAATATCCTTCTTTCTAAACTGGGGAGACATAGATTGGATGGATGGACCACTTGGTGGATAAGGAATCGGATGGCTGGTCTCACTCCAAGAGTTGCAGTTAACAGCTTGGTGTATTTTTTTCAAAGAACTTCTCAAACAGAGTTGATTGGCCAAATACAGGAATAATTGGCTGAGAACCTCTGGAACGCCATCTGGGGGGAATCTAATAGCCTCTAAAATAAATCCAGTATACATTTTAACCCCCGTACTATTCTCAAACCTGGTTCCCACTCACAGCAAAACCAAGGAAAGACCCACAAATTCAGTGCAAGGTAGACAGGACCTAAAGCTTTTACAAGGAACAAGATGCAGTGTGTTAATGATCTGTAGATCTGTGGTTCAGTTTTGAAATAAGTGCTCAAGAAAATCTTGCAAATAGTTGGAAAAATAAATATAACTGACATTTCTCTCAAATTGTCATGGAATGCACTCCAGCTGTATTTATTATACACATTTTCTCCATGTGCTATGTGCTTGCATTCTTTTGTGACGAATGATGTTGCCGTGTGTTGGAGTCTTCATGCTATCTTTCTTTGAATCAGGAATGTGTAGGAGGTTATTTGAGGACAAAATACTGTAGGACCTCCCCTCATATTTTTGAATTTGTAGCATGGAGCTGAGCAGTGGCTGAATGGCTTGGTTTAGGAGAGTTCACAGCCTGCTAATGCTACCAGTGTACTCACGCCTTGCTGCCCATTTTGCCATGTCTACAAGAACTGAGGATCAGAACTCCTGTTGTCTGACTTTTCATTTGAAGTCTTTGGACATAAATTTTACCTTTCTGATAAGGCAAATTGTGGGCCTGGGCCATGCCTAATACTCCTAGACACTATGGCAGCAGTAAATAATGCATAACCATGAATCACTCTAGCTTCATGGAAATTAATAAACTTGGCTGCCACCCAAACCTGGAGAAGCATTTCACCCTAGAGAGGCCTCCGACTCCATCACGGAGCGTACAAGAAAGCAAGCTGATCTTGTGGTATGCAGCAAATGTAAAGATCCAGTTTCAAAAAGGGAAAGAAATGATACAACATGTAATGCCATAAAAGCCATATGCCATCGCGCAGGATATTACTCACATGGCACAGATCTTCACAGTGACACACACTTTGATTGCTATTTTACCCTTATGTTGTGACTACATGCTAGAGTTATAGGAAAAATGATAAAGGTAAACAGCATGTAGCTTAAGTTTAACGAGAAACTTTCCAAGAAATGCGAGTTCATTTGCTGGAAAAGCTTTCTGTTTCTGGTTTCTCCCGTGATTGCAGTTTTCTCATAAAAATGTTGAATTTTGAAATTTGTTCCGCATTTCTTCTTCCAATGGAAACAAAAAATGAACTGGCATCCCAAGTTTCCTTTTCCTAGATGATCCTCTCTCTTCCTTAGTGTGCTGTTACCACTTGGCCAGCATCGCTTTCTGATCTTCTCTGACCTCTCTCTCTTGCCTTGCTGGCAGCGCAGTGGCTCACTCGGAGATTGTTTCCTTTTTTGACCCCAGTGAAAAGCAGTGGTTAGAAAACTGTCCTAGGATGTGAATGCAATGGCTTCAGCTCTTGGAGAAAGGTCCAGCTACTGGGCAAGCGCTGTAATCACTCAGCTGTTATGCAGAATCTGCACTTTTCCTGTTCTCTGTAATGAAGTCAGTGCCAACATTTTCTTCTCCTCCCATGATCTCACTGCTAAGGATAAATATTCCGAGAAGGAGTAGCGGACAAACCCCCTTAGGGGTGCATGTAGAATTTAAGGGCCTGTCTGCCTAAATCTAGACTGCAACAGAGCAGAAGATGAGGTGCCTAGATCACTCCCCAGACTAGAAGGACAGCGTGTTGTGCTCACAACAACACATGCCATCACTGCAGGAACTTGCAGGACGGTCACGACATGCTGATAGATAGAGACACCTGGGAGTTTAGGTGATTTGACTCCGGATCCTTCTCAGGTACATAAGCAGAATTCCAGCACAAAAAAAATTATAAGCCATGTCTGTAACATTGACTACAACACTAAGCAAAGTGTTGCGAAGTACCCAAATACACTTCAGGAGGGTAGATTTGAGTGCAAAGGATGTTGATGGGAAGTAGGTCTGGTAGCTGACTGTGCAGTCAAGGCAACCTTGCTGATGCAGTAGAAGTAACATTACCACAGAAACTTTATGTTCAGTCTCTAGGAGGGTGTAGTGGGTTGTCCTTGGCTGGATCCCGGGCACCCACCAAAGCCTCTCTATCACTCTTCTCTGCAACTGGACAGGGGAGAGAAAATAAAACAAAGGGTTCATGGGTTGAGATAAGGACTGGGAGAGATCACTCACCAAATACTGTCACAGGCAAAACAAACTGGAATAGGGGATATTAACTGAATTTATTACTAACAAAATCAGAGCAGGATAATGAAAAATATAAATAAGACCCTAAAAACACCTTCTCCCCACCCCTCCCTCCTTCCCAGCTCTATCTCCAGCAGTACAAGGAGATGGGGAAAGGGGGTTATGGTCATTATATCCCTGCTCAGGGAGAGGAGTCCTTCCCCTGCTCCAGCATGGGGTCCCTCCCATGGCAGACAGTTCTCCAGGAACTTCTCCAAGGAGAAGCAACCATCCCATGAGCAACAGTTCTCCACAAACAGTTGCAATGTGTNTCCCTCCTTCCCAGCTCTATCTCCAGCAGTACAAGGAGATGGGGAAAGGGGGTTATGGTCATTATATCCCTGCTCAGGGAGAGGAGTCCTTCCCCTGCTCCAGCATGGGGTCCCTCCCATGGCAGACAGTTCTCCAGGAACTTCTCCAAGGAGAAGCAACCATCCCATGAGCAACAGTTCTCCACAAACAGTTGCAATGTGTGTCACTCTTCCATGGGGTGCAGTCCTCCAAGGACAGGCTGCTCCAGCATGGGTCCCCCACGGGGTCACAAGTCCTACGAGGAAACCTGCTCCAGCATGGACTCCTCTGTCCATAGGTCTGCAGGCCCCTGACAGGAGCCTGCTCCACCACGGGCCTTCTATGGGTTCACATCCTCCTCTCAGGCATCCATCTTCTCCAGTGTGGGGCCCAGTTCCTCCAGGGGCTGCAAGTGGAGTTCTGCATCCCTGTGGACTCCCATGGACTGCAGGGAGAGAGCTCTTTCTCCATGGTCTGCACCACAGGCTGCAGGGGAATCTCTACTGTGGCACCTGGAGCACCTCTTCCTCCTCCTTCTGCACTGACCTTGGTGTCTGCAGGGCTGTTCCTCTCACATGTTCTCATCCCGCTCTTCTCTGGCCCCAATTACATCTGTCTGCACAATAACTTTTTTTTCTTCTTCTTCAATATGTTATCACAGAGTCGTTACCACAATTTCTGATTGGCCCAGCCTTGGCCAGTGACACATCTGTCTTGGAGCCTCTCAGGACTGGTGCTGCTGGACATGGGGGAAGCTTCCAGCAGATTCTCACAGAAGACATCCCTGCAGACCCCCTCACTGCCAACACCTGGCCATGCAAACCCAGTACAGAGCGGCTGCCTACCTTGGCAGTGCTCTGTCCAGTTGGTAGGACAAAGCACAAAGACTGTCATAACCAGGGGATGAATGTCCACAAAGCAGAGAAGAGATGAGCTCAAGTGATGTTTGAGAGTCATATTGTAACTTTTCTAATTATTTGGATTATAACTCGCATCTGTGGCCATTTCTGAGTGCTCTTACCAATAAGCTTAAAACACACACTGATATACATCTGGGATGGTTTAAAACTGAAAATGAAAACAGAGAACATCAAGAAACCTTGGAAAGGCATGATTTAGCCACTTGCAAACTCTGCCTTTTCTATGGAGGAAGAATGTAGATGTATTAGTGTGGTCTTTGCCAGACTCTTCTTGGGATAATGATTCAAAGCCCTTGGCTATTTCCAGGGAGAACGAAAATAGGGATGTTTTCTACAAAAACACATTCCTTACTCTGTACCTAGATATGATGTAGGATCCAAAGTGGACGAGCATGAGTCAAGTGCTCCACATGCCTTGTAGCACTTTGTAAGTAGGCAGTGAAGTGCTGGCTCATGAGTCATCAGCTTCCAGTGAGTGGGCAGTCAAATCCTGCATAAGCTGATTTTTCAGAGTCATTTCTAATGGGCAAATATAGCATGGACAAATTATTTTGGATTTGTTTGTGCTTCCTCAGCTTCAGTTTTGGCCAAGGCCCCATGTTATTAGGCCTGATATATCCTACATGTTTTATTTTCTCCCAATCCAGCTTTGACACGCTTGTCCAGAGACAACTGCTTCTCTGTAAGAAGTTTCCATTTTCCTTAGCATTACAACAGACGCAAGGAAGTGAATGGAAATAGCAAAAAAGATAAATAAACTGTACTATTTCTTCTGCTGTTAGGGCTGCTTTGGCATCAAACTATGGTTCTGTTGAGTCTTAAATTCAAAATATATATTTTCCCTTTCACTAGTTCTCCTTTTAGTGTCATTAGATGATAAAAAATAGATGTAACCCTCTGTCCTGCTATTTCAAAACTTCACCTAAAACTTCATACAGCCACAGAAATCCTGCCACTTTTTGAGACAGAGCTCCTGGTGCAGCAGAAATATCCTCAACTGAGTTTCACAGGTGCCATGCCCTACTTGTACTCCTAGGACCACATATGGGTCAGACACTCCCTCCACCTTTATATAAACTGCAGAAAGGTGGCACTTTGCCCCCTTCCATTCTTCTCTGGACCCTTGGTGTGTGGCAACTTTCCAGATTATAAGAGAAAGACAGCCAGCTCAAACTGGACTGGGTGAGACTACTCAGCACCACTCCTTGGACTTAGCATCTCCCAGAAAACCAGCCTTGCTCTGCTGCCAGCTGCCACTGGTGAGGCTATCTCAAGGAGCAACGCGTGCACCACAATGCCTGGTGGAACTGTTCCGCTGACTCACAAGGCTGTCGTCTTTGAAAGCTACTAGCAACAAGCATTTTTTTTTTTAAAGCTTTTTCTTAATATAAAAATAAGTATCTGGTGCAACTTTCCCTCAAACCCCACCCTCCCCAAACCCAAACTAAACACGAAGACCACCAGTAAAAGCAGACTGGTTGCAAAGTTAGCAACCCAGACTCTGGTCACTGGATGTGGAGATGCCTACAGCCCCTTTCCCTCGGCCGCTGTTCGACTGCACACCCGCTGTGCCAGCACACAGGAGGCGGCCTCTTCCAGTGTCCTCCAGGGACACCTGATGCAACAGGATCAGACTTCAGATACATAACACAGCCTGTCCCTTCCCGGCTTTCGAGGGCCTCACGTACTGCCCGAACAGTAGTTTCTTGGACAACCTCTTTGTTTCACCCGAACTGCAGAGCAGTTGCATGCACGGCTGCTCCCCAGCTCCCTCCTGCTTTCTGTATCACATTTCAGCCCGAGCGGGGATGGGGGGGTCCGGGCAAGTGGGATCCCCACGGAGGGGATTCTCTGCGGGGAAACGCGCTTCCCAAGGTGGGAGATGCGAGCAAGCGGCCGCACCGCAGCGCGGCGGAGCAGGGCAGGGCAGGCTGCCCTCCGGGGGTGGCCCTCCCGAGCCCCCTCTGCCCCGGGCGGCCGCCCAGGGGGTCCGGGGGCGCTCGGCCGCGGACAAAGAGGCAGCGCCGGCGGGACGGAGCCGGGGGCTGGACGGCGGCGCGGCGGGGCCG